>JAGGCT020003162.1:0-10000 GCA_017654935.2 Phymorhynchus buccinoides | reverse complement strand
ACTGCATTAACAGTATATCTTTTCTAACCAATGCCAACATAATAATAAATAGTATGCATTTACAGTATATATATATTAACTATTAACTGCATTAACAGTATATCTGTTCTAGCCAATGCCAACATAATAATAAATGGTATGCACCTTTACATTAAGACAGCATGTAGTCATTACACTCTGAACCTTGATTTAAAATCTCAATTCAAAAACTTTTATAGGGAACCATTGGAAGCCTTCATTGTACTAAACTGATTGGAAAACACAAATTACTCTCATTGAATTTGCATAACTACATTTGTGACATTCATTGACACTATTCTCTCTATAGTAATACAAATCAGACATGAGCCTTGAAGGCTTCGTCTCTTGTTTAAGGGGTTTTAGTCTTTTACACCTTACATTTTTATCACTGCTACTTTTTTTTATATTTTCAATATTTTATTATTGAATTGTGACTGGTATTGTCGGCAATTTGGAGGCAAGCACTGTGGAAGGGCAATTTACAGCTTTTGAATAAATGAAGTGACAGCTATTTCCACTTTTTTGTTCTTTATTCATTTTTTGTCTTGTATTAATACTATAATGAGTGTATTATTAAGATTCCTTATTATTATTACTATTATGATTATTACACTGTGTTATTATTATTCTACAGGAAAATAAGAAACATTTTAAAGACTTATTTGGTAATCTCCACATTTAGCCCTGTAAAAAAGATAATTCTTTGACGGGAAAAGGTGCAACCAAGGCTTCTTCTGTCAATACATCATTACCTGCTCTTACAGGGCCAAATGTGCATTTTGCCAATTCTTATACGCATTACAAAAATAATAACATAGTAAAATACATAGTGTGTTTGTGTAGGTGTGGAAAGCATAAGAGAGATTTTAAAGAATTGTTTTTAATTAGAGATAAAACATTAGCATTTTAATTTTTAATTTTATTTTTAAATTTATTTCATTTTATTTCTTTTATTTATTTATTTATGGGGGTGGTGATGGGTATGGAAGTGAGATTTTAAATAAATGATTTTAGTATACAATTGATTTTATTTAAAATTCACTAAGTCTTTATTTTGGGGTGTGTGGAGGAATTTCAATGTGAAGGAGAGATTTGAAGGAATTGTTATGATCATTTAATTTTTTTCATTTGCTTACAAATATTCTTTCTTTTACGTTTTCCAGAAATAAAAGAGGTCTGAAATAATTGTTATTCTTATACAGTTTAGACAAAATGATCACTTTGTGTGTGTGTGTGCGTCAAGTCAAGTCAAAATTTTATTTTCAGATGGACATCGAATAAGCATTACATTATGCTTTTTTACAAATGCGTGTGTGCGTGTGCGCGCGCGCGCGCGCGCGTGTGTGTGTGTGTGTGTGTGTGTGAAATGAGAAAAAAAAAAAAAAAGTTATTTCACTAATAAAAAAGAGAAGATTGATCACTTAATGTGTGTGTGTGAGTGTGTGTGTCTGTCTGTGCGTGCGCGTGTGCGCACATGTGTGTGTGTGTGTGTGTGTGTGTGTGTGTGTGTGTGTGTGTGTGTGTGTGTGTGTGTGTGTGTGTGTGTGTTCAAATTGAATAGAACTTATAATTTTGTTATTGAACCCATGATAAGTTTACAACAAGTAATATCCCCTACTTTTCGTGAGCAGTATATAATGAGTGCTTCCAATTTCAATCACATGAATTCACATTAGCAACTTAGCTTACAAATGGAATCTGTGTGTATCATCTGTACCTTTTCGACTTCAATGGTGTGGAGGTGGAGGGGTGGTGTAGAACATGAGGGGCGGGCCACATGTTTGCCCCCCTCCTCCCCTGTTCCTGCGCCTCTCTCACACACACACACTGGCCAGATCATCAAAATTATGCCATGCTCTCCATAAGTTCATTGATGTGTTTGCCACTGTGTGTCCCTATCAAATAGTCTACTATAAATGCCAGAAAATGCTGGTTTAAATAGGTAGGACTTTAAAGATAGCAATTGATAGGATATTTTTTTTAACTGTTTTTTTCCCGTCCAGTTCTTCCAGATACTGGACTCCTTCTCTTCTTCTCCTTAGGCAGCCAACTTCATCACGTTGAAGATTCTGCTGCACTTTAGGGGGTAGTTACAAAAAGAAAGAAAATAAGATCAGCAAAGATAGAGTAGAAAGTGAAATAGAATATAATGGAGAGAAAAAGAAAGAAAATAAGATCAGCAAAGATAGAGTAGAAAGTGAAATAGAATATAACGGAGAGATGATAGAACCAAAGATAGAGTAGAAAGTGAAATAGAATATAACGGAGAGATGATAGAACCAAAGATAGAGTAGAAAGTGAAATAGGAATATAACGGAGAGATGATAGAACCAAAGATAGAGTAGAAAGTGAAATAGAATATAATGGAGAGATGATAGAACCAAAGATAGAGTAGAAAGTGAAATAGAATATAACGGAGAGATGATAGAACCAAAGATAGAGTAGAAAGTGAAATAGAATATAACGGAGAGATGATAGAACCAAAGATAGAGTAGAAAGTGAAAGATAGAGTAGAAAGTGAAATAGAATATAACGGAGAGATGATAGAACCAAAGATAGAGTAGAAAGTGAAATAGAATATAACGGAGAGATGATAGAACCAAAGATAGAGTAGAAAGTGAAATAGAATATAACGGAGAGATGATAGAACCAAAGATAGTCAGGGACAATTTAAGTATTTGTAAATACCCCGTTTACTAAGTAGGATATTTATGAGATTCCAAATCGAAGGAAGTTATTTAGAGATTGAAGATTTGATTCAAGGATAGACAATAATCAGAATGAAAAAAGGGGGTGGGGGAGCGTGTGGTAGACTGAGGGGAAAGAACAGTTAAAAGTCATGCACGACCGTTAAATGCCCACGGTCTAGCCGGGGACACCTGGGCCCCACATGATGCATGCAGAGTGTGTCATGCACGACCGTTAAGCCCCCCCCGGATCAGCCGGGGGAACTCGGGCCCCGCATGATGCATGCAAAGGAGTATTTGTATTTAGGGGACATGCACGACAGTAAGGCCGCACATGTTGCATGCAAAAAGGACCATAGACCTTTATTTCGCAGTATCCAGGCAAGACCAATCCGGCTACCGTAGCGATCCCCGGGGGCAAACCCCGACCGGCACAGCTCCTGCCCTTCATTTACCACTACTTTGATCTATGGACCCTAGTTCCCTAATTCAATGTGAGGTTGGGGCAAGGGGTGTGGGAGGGGGATGTGACTGAGGCAGGTTGGCTTAATAGAGGTGTTTATGGAGGCCTGTTTTGAATGCCTTTAATGACTGAACTTGCTCGGGGAGACTGTTCCACTGAGGGATAGTGCGGGGAAAGGTGGATTTCTTTCAGGCGTTGAAAGTCCACTGACTGGTCACTTTGGCAGGCGGATAATGATAAGATTTGATTAAAATACAGCACAGTTTTGTATTTGCTTTTTCTTTCTTTTGTTGCTTCAGTATTAGATATTGCCTTCTCAGTTTTGAAGACGCTACGCTGCTCGCCACACAGGCTTCAACTCAAGCGATTTTTGTCATTTGAATAGATCTGAAGTCAGACTTCTGGAACTTGTCAATAATATAAGCAAACGTTATTTTTCTCCTATTACCGTGACGTTTACGTCAATGGTGATGTCAGATAAAAGTGTTCTTTCTTTTGTACTAGGCCTGTGTGTTCTCTTGAAAATTTCTGATCGTCTAGTCTACTGTTTTTTCTTCGCTGTTGGTATCACGATCCAAACCACATTCCACATGTACATCCTAGTGGTGTTTTAGTCTTGGCTAGCCTAAAGACCAGAGTTATTCAACTTGTTTGAGGACGAACGCTCAGTTCAACTGCTCAGCAGAATATTGCTGTCGATATTGGCAAGTAAGAAAGTTCCCAAGCTCTCTAGGTTATTTAGACATGGCTACAATTCAGATCAGCTCACATAATGCGACTAAAATAAGCACAGCAACTCGGAGGTGCAGAATCAGTCAGCTCCTTGGTAAGCGATTTCTAAGCGAAAGGTCACGGACCACAATGCATCTCTAAGCGAATCTTGAACTCGCGTAGAGCTGTGGCCTTTCACTTCCTGAAACAAATCCAGGTATAAAATGGCGTCTTCCGAGTCCGGTATCTAGGTCACTGGGTCAAATTGAATGTTGCGGTTTGGGTGAATGGCATTGTTTTGGTGATTTCTAACGGATTCTGGGGAGAAATTGTGGCGATAAACGCGGCATACAGGTGGCGCTAATTTTCCCCTTGTGGCTGACTGTGTCATAAGAAACACTACTAAAGGGTTTCAGTGAATGAATGACGTAAGAATGAAATGGCCTACTCTCTCTGTGGTTTCATGAATGAATGACGTATGGATAAGATGACGTAAGAATGAAATGACGAAATTGAATGAATGAATGAATGAAATTTGGTGTTTAACATCCTCTCGACCCGGGAAGGCACATATGGGACATGAAATGACGAAATTGTGAATGAACTGACCTACTCTCTCTGTGATTGATCGTGCTAGCATAATATGAATGAATGAATGAAATTTGGTGTTTAACATCCTCTCGACCCGGGAAGGCACATATGGGACATGAAATGACGAAATTGTGAATGAAATGACCTACTCTCTCTGTGATTGATCGTGCTAGCATAATATGGGGGGACTCCCATGGTGCAAGACTTTTTTGAAAAATACACAAGTTTATTTATATTTGTGAAAAGTATATCGCTAAAATATTTGTATTGTTAGAATATAAGGGTTATTTTAAACATATTCATTTCTTAGAAGGACTAAAACCGCGTTACTAAAAGAACAAATATCATAAAACTGTCCCCCCAAAAATATTAAGGGATATAACTTTTGACGTGAGTCCCATGGAAAAATAGGGGTGGGGTTGAAAATGTGTATGGTGTTCAGTAAAAAGCACGGTGACATACTGTTTTTGTGTGTTTAGTATGGAGAATATACATTATTTCATCTATTATCGAAACACTAGAATGATTTAATCGTTGAGCTTTTTTCTACAAGCATTTGAACAATAAAATGTAGGGAAATATGTGTCAATACGGCAACAGTTTTCCTAAATTTCCTATTGACTAAATTATATTTCCTTACCATTAACATAGATTATGACACTATGTAGATGCAGTATCAGGCAAGATTAATTGAAAGGTTTTAATAACCTAAGTGTATGAAAGGTGTCCAGTTTTCAGTAGACCTGATTTTACACGAAAATTGTCCAACTCCCCACATTTCGACCACGAATTACAAGAAAAGTAGCACGGTGACGCCATGGTTTTTGTCAGTTTTGACCTTAAAAGTATGTGTAGATGCTATGACAAAAATCTTATTCATTTGTCATTGTGGGAAGTAAACGCCGCGTATCCCCTTAATGTATCTATTTTCCATTTATTCACTCGCCTTGGTCTAAGGCTGTGTCAAGCCAATTCACATCGACATGACAAGCTCCTTGCATAACATAATCAATTTCCAAATCCCCTGAAGACGGAGTGTGGCTGGCCATGTGGCGAGGTAATCAAAAACAGTCACACACGTAAAATGTTGTCATCCCTAGCTGATGCATTTGTACCATCATGCTCAAGTGCTTCGGCTGTTGGGATGATCCATGGATTGTGTGTGTGTGTGTGTGTGTGTGTGTGTGTGTGTGTGTGTGTGTGTGTGTGTGTGCACGTGCTTGCGTGCGTGCGTGCGTGCGCGCGTGTTTGTTTGTGTGTGCACGCGTGTGTGTGAGTATGCATGTATGTGTGTGTGCGCGTGCGTGCGTGTATGTGTGTGCGTGTGTGTACCATTTTCATGAACTCTGCTCTGAGCTCACTGTCTTGGTCTTACAGAAGATGCCATAAAACTCCTGTGCCATGTTCATGAACTCTTCTCTGAACTTGGTGCCAGTCATACAGTACAGGTAGAAGTTTATGCCACTGTTCCAACACAACAGTACTTTGCTGGTATAGGCAAACACCAGCACTTGAAAATCTTGGATGGTGTCAAGCATATCAGTGTAGTCATTCATCACTAAAGCTATAGCCCATGGCATTGACAGGAGGAAAAAGGACACGTTGGCAGTAACCAGGGTGACCGTCAATGAAGACACTTTCTGTTGTCTGGAGGAACCCTGGCTGGCTTGTGTTGAAAGGTCTTTGTTGATTCCAACAGATCTGGCCAGTGTCCGCAACAGAATGCTGTTACTGAGGAGTAACATGATGGACGGTAAGAAAGAGAACTGGAGCAAGTAAATCCAAGGGTCTATTCTGAAAGCAAACCAGTCGTAGAGTTCTGAAGTCTGTATGAGACACTCACCTCTGTGAGTAATGTTGAATCCGTACAGCAGGTGGGAATTCATCAGAAGCAGAACGATGCTCACTATACCAGCAGCAACTCGTGACTTTCTCTTGGTCCACACAGCACCGACACGAAGCGGCCACAGCACAGAGGCAGCTCTGAGCATGGTGAGTGACACCAGCATCCAGGACGACACAGGCGATGATACATCGATTGAAAACCTGTAAATCTTGCACTGCCAGGTGCCCTGATAGCTTATCGGTGTATAATCATACATTACTCGGAGGAAGTTCTCAAGTGCTTGCAACAACACTATCTGGTCAGACATGGCCATAACTGTGAAGAAAACACTGGACGTGGATGAAGGAAGACGAAGCATGATCAGAATGACCATCACATTGCCGAACATCCCAAAGACAACAACGATAGCATCGCCGATAGTCACGATCATATTACCCAGGTCTTCATAGGGTTGGTATAAATCCCACCAAGAATCCCGTTTGACGCGGTCTGAGTCGTTCATTCTACTGGTCACTTCATAGAACTAGACATTGAAAGCTTACTGTGTTCATTTAGTTGTTGTATCGAGGGTTTAGCCATATATATGCTTTAGGTTTGTATATATGCGTTACACATTACAGCTTGTCTGCTGGAAATAGTGGAACCCTAACCAAAGAACTGATCTGACCGAATCTGATGAAAATAAAAATCAACACCTAGTCTATATCTGCTGTTAGGCCTATGCGGGTAAGATTACAACATTAGCTACAACAGCACTGGCCTACAGTAGGCTTATGCAGTCGATTTTACACACATACACACACACACACACACACACACACATATATATATATATGCTAGCGCACACATGTACGCGCATGCATGCTCGCTCGCTCGCTTGCACACACAGAGAGGCAGAGACAGAATAAGAGAGAGAGAGAGAGAGAGAGAGGGAGAGAGAGAGAGAAGAGAGAGAGAGAGAGTAATATGTGTGTGCGCGCACATACTTGCATAATTATATAGGTTTGTATTATGGTACACTCTAGGCATGGTGGTTCTTGATTTATTTGCAAGCTTCCCAGAGTTGGCCTCTCTTCTCCAGGCATGACACACTGGTAAGAGAACCACACGTAACAAACAAATGACGTAGAATGATGACCCTACATAGCAACAACACTGACGTAAATTTATAAATGATCCTTGCTTTGCTTAAAGGAGAAATAAACCCTGTTTGGGCTGAAAAATCGTTTTAAATTGCTTATCTGTAATAAACAGCTTTATATTAAGTATTTATTTGAAATAAATTGCCTTTCTGAACCGCCTTGGCTATAGTATTTTTATATCCAAGTCCCCTGAGTCAAAAACGACTTGATTTTTTACTTTCAAGCGGAGGTTTGCGGCAGTATATTGCGTACGAGATGAAAGCGTGAAAAAAACGAGACAAAATTGAGTCATGACACCCCTGGGCACCGAAAGTGAAAGCAAAACAATGGCGAAGTCATGGACTAGGAAGCTTCTTCACAGATCTTAGGCTTACCGTGTTATCAGTTTTGTTTCTAACATGACTTCAGAACACCAAAATGAACACACCTGATGCCCACTGTTCTAATCTTTGAAGAAAATGACGTCAATTATTACTATGACACATAAATCAATAAAACGTCAACAGGCCGTATGGGTAGAGAACGATAGCGGAAAGTAGGACAGTTAGGGGGCCTGTTCCTTACCATAAAAATATCAGTAAAACATAAAATAATTATCAAAATGCTGCCTATTTAGTTTTTTTCATTTTTATAAAACGATCTTTATTCAAAACAACACGTCACAGCAGTGAATGTCAGTATAATTATAGTGGAAGACCGAATGGCAGAATTGTGCATTTTCATGCAACAAGCATAACATTTGGCATGATGGTATCTATGATCTTATGGTGTGTTTATCAATTCCTGACATAGAGACATTTGCAAATCAGCCTTTAACCCTTTCAGTGCGAAGGGTATTTTGGGGGCACAAAAATACATTTCACAAAAATCTAGTGGTATGCATTTTCATGAAATTTGGCATGCTAGGTTCTTAGGTTGTCTATTTCTGACAGAGGGACATTTTGTATTTAGCCTTTAACCCTTCAGTGCCAAGAACCTTTTGATCACGGGCAGTTCCAATTTTTTTTAAATTCTAGTGTTGTGTATTTTCATGTAATAAGCATGAAATGGGATATGATTGTTTCTTATGGTATGTTTATCAATTTCTGATGTAGGGACATTTGCAATTCAGGTTTTAACCCCTTCAGTGCCAAAGGCATTTTATTTGATTTTTTTTTTTATAGTGGTGGGCATTTTCATGTAACAAGCATAAAACTGGGCATGGAGGTTCCTTACCTTGTGTTTATCCATTTCTGACAGAGCGATATCTTCAATTCAGCCTTTAACCATTTTGGTGCCAAAGGAATTTTGATATCGGAATTTTAACAAAAAATTCTAGAATTGATCATTTTCATATAAAAAGCATGAAATTTGCCATGATAATTTTTTTACGGTGTCTTCGTTAAATTCTGATGTAGGAACATTTGCAATTCAGCCTTTAACCCTTTCAATGCTAAGGACATTTGATCACAAACAGTAATAAATAAATAACATTCTGAATTGGGACTTGGAATGAGCCCAGAATGGAACCGCAAAATTATTTAAAAAAAATCAATACATAAAAATTCTAGTGGTATGCATTTTCAGAAACAAGTATAAAAATTGGCATGATATTTTTTTATGGTGTGTTTATCAATTTCTGATGTAGGGACATTTAACCCCTTCAGTACCAAGGGCATTTTGATCGATGACATATATATTTTTTTAATGTAATGTGTATTTTCATGCAATAAGCATAACATTTGGCATGATAATTTCTTATGGTGTGTTTATCAATTTCCGACATAGGGACATTTGCAATTCAGCCTTTAACCCCTTCAGTGCCAGGGCATTATGATCGCGAACAGATATTTAATTAAACAATATTGTAGTGTTGGGTATTTTCATGTAACAAGCGTGAAATTTAACATGATGGTTTCTTAAGGTGTGTTTATCCATTTTTGATGTAGGGATATGTTCAATTCTGCCTTTAACCCCTTCAGTGTCAACAGCATTTTGATTGCGGAACTTCATTAGGGGAAGACAGGGTAAAACGCCCATGGGCAGGTAAGAAGCCCATGTAAATTATCTCATGAAATAAAGAAAATGTAAGTCAAATTTGCCCATGAGACGAATGCTAAACATTAACACTCGTCTCATGGGCAAAATGTGACTGAAATGTGCTATATTTCATGAGATAATTGGCATGGGCTTTTTACCCCATCTTCCCTATATATGTCCTGAGAATTGACAGGTTAAGAAGCTTGGATTTTGTAACCAAGAGGTAGCTCCTGATGGCTCACATCTGTTTTCAATCACTAAACTAAAACAATCTTCCACAATCTTCTGTTAGTCACTTCAATTCAAGATATCAACATTTCCGAGTACATCCATCCCCTACCTCTCTCTCTCTCTCTCTCTCTCTCTCTCTCTCTCACACACACACACACACACACACACACACACAACCACATGAGCACGCACACATGCACAAACACAAAAACACACACACATAAACACACTTGTGAACATGCGCACACACACACACACGACCATACACAAACCACATACATCACACAAT
>JAGGCT020003161.1:2500-15000 GCA_017654935.2 Phymorhynchus buccinoides | reverse complement strand
TGCCATTACCTAATAATGTATTATTTTAACATTATGCTTAAAAGTTCTTAATTCTCCTACATACTATGCATGAAGTTAAAGTTTTACGTCCTCTCGGTATAGCCATGCGTGAATTACGGGCTATACAGGAAAGAGATTATCAACATAATCAACATAATTTGCATGTCACCACCGCTAGGTATTGAGAAAAAACGCAAAGTATATTTGTTAGTGTGTAGCACATAAAATGCAGCCCAGTAGAATATGATTTTCTCAGGTAAAAGCTCTGAATAAACCTAATCAAAACATGTTAAGATATTGGCAAAACATCAATGCAAACCAATGTATCCACAGCCCAAACGCTATCCAATTTGAATAAAGGTGTGCAGTATCGGCAAGGGAAATAACTCCGGTCTTCACATTAATAGACAAGATTCATGCCATACAAGTATGTGTGAATTCTCAAATACATCTTCTTTACAATAGACCACACTTACAACCTAAACATGTGGTCTTACTGTCGAACAACAGCCACAAACACAGAACTGGAGAAACAAAATACCGGTTTGAGGGTCAAAACGTAATGCTTTCTGATTGGTCCAGCTATTCACAAGATCCAAAGCTGATTAAAACCAATGGTGCTCTTCTACTTAATTAATTACATGATGCAGACTGGAGTAAGAAACATTTAAAAACAGCAGAAATATACAGTAGGCCAAAACCACAAATTGCTACAAAGATTAAATGGAAGCCCACTTAAATGTCTTGAAGCCCGTAGTAATGGGGAGATCCCAATAAATTTAAATTATAGCCAAGAAGAGGGATTGCCTTTGATATTTCATATTGTGGAAACCTTTTTGAAAACATTCTTAACAACAAAATACGAAGCAAAAACACTTTCATTTTCATCGAAACAACTTGAATGTGATTTAGATACAAAAAAATAAAACTGATGACAAAAGTTCTCCTTGTCTCAGACCAGTTCTGGACACAACAAATCTATGCAGTCTAGATCTTGTTCTGACACATGATTTGCAATAGCCATGTACGTGTATTTTCTATATTATATCTTCTTATTTAAAAAAAACCCCATTTCGCATAAGCATTGCCAACAGCTACTTTTCGATAACATCAAAGCAGTTCTTACAGATTTTTTAAACATTTTTGGTATTCAATCATTTTTATTCATTCTCTTCATTCATTCCACAATTCCTGCTTTCATTCATTTGTATCATCCTTCAACAAGTATATACATGTAATGACATTAGGGCAAATATAAAAAAGATAGCTCATCACGTAAAGATAACAGAGTGGAAAACTAACGACATAGTCAGTTTATCAACCTAAATGGAATACAACATATCATTGATAACAGTACTACAAGTTAGCAATCTCCAAAGAGAAGGATTGTTTTTTTCATTACAATGGCAACAGTGACAACAAAAACCACTACAACAACAACCACAACATCAGGATTAACACCACCACAACAGCAATATCAATACTAGTAATGTCCAGGTATATTCTTACAGATTGTTCTTGACTACTTCAATTGGAGTAGGTTTGAATTTGTTTACACCGTTATCCGCTCTTTGATGGAAGACGTACTTCACTTTTAACATTTGTTGCCAAAGGTGTGAATACGAATCTGCAATTAAAGATCGTCATCATGATTTCTGAGCACACTTCCTCTTCGTTGGTATCTACTAATGTGCAAAATGGTGGCCTCAATGTTTCTTTTCCCGAGGGGTGCTTGATCGTATCGAAAACAATGTCAGCCTTTCTTCCCACGGCCATCCCTCAAAATATCATCAGCCAAGAAGCGAGACTCTCCGCTTACAAAGCTCAGGCATACATCCATGTAATTCTCTTCTTCATTGGTGGACCTGCTAACGTGATTAACATGGCGGTTTTCTTCCAACAGGGCATGAAGCATCGTGTCAACATGATGCTGTTTTCCTTGTCTCTGGCTGACGAACTGACTTTGATCGGCAATGTGATCATGCAGTTTGTGCCAGACTTCTTAGAACTATTCGGACCTAACGTGCGCATGGTTTTCGAAACAGGCTTCGTAAACAGTTACCTCATGGTTGTGCACGGCACTGTGTTTGTGTCCATTGTCCTCTCGGCTTTTATTTCTTTAGATAGATGTTACTGCGTTCTTCATCCACTGAAATATCACAGTGCCATGAGCACGAAGACTACCGCGTGCATTATTGTCGCGATGTCAGTCATTCTTATGGGTCTGTATTTTGCATCGATACTCAGATATCATTACCGGTGTGCTGTCGACCTGGACACTGGCAAGCTTTCAATTGTTTTTGACCACAGTGAATTGTACAGGCGCTACAAAGACCTGGTGGACTCTACAGGCAATATTATCTTTGGCTTTGTCGTACCATTCGGTGCGCTGTTTGTGGTCATCTTAGCTACTGGTGTAACTGTGTGGAAGCTGAGGCAGGCAGTGGAATGGCGCACAGAATCTTCCTCATCTTCAGCAGAAATATCTGCCAAGGAAATCGCGCTGACTAAGATGCTGGTTGGTGCCTCCATATTACTGATCGTTTGCTTGTTCCCTGATGTCATTTTTCGCATGGCTCGTATGTTTGTAACAGATTTAAACGTCGGACGACATTATAGTAATCTCTATCTGCTGTTTGTTTATATCAGTATTATCCTGAAAGGCATCAACTCTACCTTCAACTTTTTCGTGTATTACGTTATGGGCTCTAAGTATAGAGACACTTTCTGGACATTATTTCGTAAACGTTCACCGCTAGGCTAAAAGGACAATACACATTGGTGCTGTGTCCATACACGCAAATCATGCCTCCGTTCGTACAAAACTGAGAGCATTCACGCCTGTTTATCCTTTGCGACAACGACTGTCACATAGCAGAGGGGGCATCTGCTATTCCAGCGGCCTTGCCTGAAACGTTTTTAAACTGGACAAGGGATGTCCACTTTAAAAATGCCTGTAGGAGGGGCCAATAGTACAATGACAGCTGTGCAATAAATGGTTTTCTTTTTTAGTAGAACATCATGGCACAGCTTAAATCTTTTGTGGAAGACTATGACTCTCAAACTAGGGGGCCTTTGCGCTGGCTCTAGTGCTGCAGCCAAAGGGATTGATCTTCGTGGACCTTCCTCATAAAGTTGTCCTCCAATCCATTTGGCCGATATAGTACATCTCTCATTGTACTATTGGCCACTCCTACAGGCTAATGTTAACCAATGATAAAAGCCATTTGAGTAAAGGGCCAAGGAACTGAAGCAACAATAACACTACGGCATCTAATCATTCATTTTACCCTCACACACACCCCAAAGACGGAGTGTGGCTGCCCACCGCTTTGGTAGTAGATTGGAACGACTTCCATTAACATATGGACAAGAAAACAAGATCATGAACTTCGTCACCGATTTCTCCAATGTTACATTTTCTATCACTTCTTAAATTCCTTCATAACGCAGTGTATTACCAGACAGATTAATACTTTAGTCTTTTGTGAACGAGTATGACTCTCAAACAAGGAGACATTGGCCCTGGCTCCTACTACTTCACCCAAGGGGATCTTCCTCAGTGCCAGCTGCCATCAAGTCCTATTGTACGAGAGAGTGGGAATGCACCCGGGTCAAGTTGTTCTCTCTTATAAACATATTTCCATCTCAACCCTCCAGAATAGCCGTTTGCCTCATCTACTATGTGGAAGTCATAATCATGCGCGACAGCATGTATCAGAAAATTATTATGTGTGGACTTAAATTTGATATTATCCAGATCCGTGAGAAGTGTCTGCGTGGAATTGATGCGCGAGCAGTTGTCATGGAATTGTCAACATATTTGTGTTCCATTGTGCGTAGACACACTTACGTTCTGTTTATTTTTGTTTTATTACTTGCAAGAAATTATGTTGGAAGACAGAGCATTATCATATTGTTTTTACATAGACGAAACGCATAGCTAAGTTGTGTGTGTGTGTGTGTGTGTGTGTGTGTGTGTGTGTGTGTGTGTGTGTGTGTGTGTGTGTGTGTGTGTGTGTGTGTGTGTGTGTGTGTGTGTGTGTGTGTGTGTGTGTGTGTGTGTTGGTGTTGTTGTTGTTGTTGTTGTTGTTGTTGTTGTTGTTGTTTTTGTTCCAATTTTAAAACATCTTAACACACAATGAATACCAGTCGCTACAACTTCGCTCAACATGTTTCCGAATGGGTATAATGATAACCAGATGGATGTGTGCATATGTGTGTTTGTTCTTATGCATGCAAATAAAAACGGGTATGCATAAATATACATGCATATGAGCATACAAACACAAACATACACCTACACACACATTCACACACACACACACACACACACACACACACACACACACACACACACACACACACACACACACACACACACACACACACACAAATCCGCGTGCATGTACATATACATATCCGCGCAATAGTCCCAATTACCATACGCCAGTACGCCAACGTACAAAGTTAGGAGACTGTAGCTCAAAAGATAACAAAGATATGGCTGCCGGGAAAAAAATACGTTTTTGAAGGTAAAGCGTCATGGTCAAGGTCACCAAGGTTATGAAAATGAAAATGAACCATAAAGACTGAGGTGTGGACACGTGTATTCTTCTTCTTCTGTGTTCGCAGGCCATGTGGCCATATTATGTGATGTATGTATGTCATGCGTCCGGTGGTCAGTTCTTAATGGTCTCCCCACTGCATTCAGCCGACACATTTCGATTTGGGGAGGAGCTCAAAGGAGAACATTATCAGGAACATTGCTTGAAATCGAGGCAGTAACATTGGCTCATAAGTCAGAAAAACAGTTGATAATGGTAAGAAAAGGAACAGGTAGAATCAAAGCCTGATAGATTAGAGGAAATTGATAGCACAGAACTTCCAGAAGTTTGGGGAACTATTTGTACTGAAAGATCACCCAGCATCCCCACGGGGTGGACATATGTGTTATATTCTTATTAATAATCCATCGGCATGTTTCTGGGAAAATCGATTCGCAGCCAGACAAACAGACACACAGACCAGAAAACATTACTCCTTCCAGACTCTGTCTCGCTGGGTATAACGAAGGAGAGAAAGGTATAAGGCTACAAGCAATGATCATTTCTGGCGTTGTCTTTTTTAAGCTCAATTTACTAGCTCACGGGGATCTAGAATATGGGTACTCATCAAGGTGAAGAGCGTATGCCTCGAACATCTCCCGTTGGCATTTTAGTCACAGTTTTCACATTTGTTATGTTACAAGCTTCAAATTTGCTATGTTGGTAGATTGGTTCGTGGTCAAGCGCTATTCAAGGTGTTGATTGCCTTGATGACCTTGACCTCGACTTTTCACCTTTTCCTTTTTAGCAGTGGTTATAGCCCCAAAAACCATTGGGCGTACAACCACATAAGCATATTACACTTATTGAACTTCATGACCAAGAAATGCAGTGGAAGACATCTTGAAGCGTGTTTACCTTGACCTTGACCTTTGGCCTTGTGGTTTGTGTGTGTGAACCAGTGTCTTTCTTCATTATATGTCCTATATATATTATTGATCAGTCTCAATCATGGAATGCAAAGGGGGAGTTATTTTAACCCTTTTACCACCAGTGTAGCCGCACCACACTGATTTAAAACCCATGTCACTAATAGGCATTTAATCATGTTCGGTTATTCATAAAACTGTTGTTGTTAATGTTGGGTGATAAGCATAAGCCTAATGTTGTACATGCTATAAAGCAATCCCCAGTAGTGCAGATGCCTCTGTTTTGTTCGCATGTAAGTTTGATGGAACTTTTGAGCTTATGTACAGTATAGCTGACGTTGAAAGGGTTAAAAATGTACGTGTACACAAATACAAGAGAGACAGACAAGACAGACAGATAGACAGAGACAGAAACAGAGACAGAATGGGAGAAAAAAAAGAGAGAGGGAAAGAACAAGAAAGAAGAGAGAAGAGAAAGCAGAGAGGAGGTAGAGGGAAGCGGATAAACAGGGAGGAAAAGGAGAGGGGGAGGGTGGAGAAAATGGGAAAGGAAGAAAAGGGTGCGAGTTTGTTTGTTTGTTTGTTTTTCGGGGGGGGGAGGGGGGGTCTCCATCCCATTTGAATTTCTAAAGGTTAGGGAGGGGGGGGGGGGGGGGGGGGGACTAGTTCCGCATTTGTTATGTGATCAGTGTCGTATGTTCATTATTTATGAGTGATAGGCCTACTTGTCCGTTCTAATAATTGTAGCATACGATTTTCCATTCGGGACGGAGCGACAGAGAAGGCAAACTAAATTAATTGAAACATGGCACAAAGAAGAAGAAGAAGAAGAAGAAGAAGAAGAAGAAGAAGAAGAAGAAGAAGAAGAAGAAGATGATTGATTGATTGATTGATTGACCTTTTCAATGGGTAAAGATCTTGGCACATTGAAGGCCTTTTTACAAATCCGCCCATTTAAATAATATACTGACATGCACACACGCATTGCACAAATCATCAAAAATGTAAATCAGATTCAAAATTAATTTTACTTTGGGTAATCCTAAATCATGCAATTGTACACACAGCATGACTTAGGATTACCCAAAGTAAAATTAATGTTGAATCTGATTTACATTTTTGGATGATTTGTGCAATGCGTGTGTGCAGAACTTCTGCCTGTCAATATAGAAATAAAACGTAAGGAGGAAAAAAACAACCAAAAAATAAAAGAAATAAAATAATAATAATAATCCATGCAAATTGCCAAACAAGGAACTCTCTCTCTCTCTCTCTCTCTCTCTCTCTCTCTCTCTCTCTCTCTCTCTCTCTCTCTCTCTCTCTCTCTCTCTCTCTCTCTCTCTCTCTCTCTCTCTCTCTCTCTCTCTCTCTCTCTCTCTCTCTCTCTCTCTCTCTCTCTCGGACTCTCGGAGTGACCTCCCGTGGTGTGTGTGCAGGAAGATTTGAGCTGTGCGATATTTTGGTTATAAGTACCACTTTATCAAGCACAATGACCATTGTCGGCTTGCCAACAATTATGGAATCTTCCCTCCAGTCCCTGCTCCAACACAGCCACATCACTTCATGGAAGATAAGCAGTGAGATAGGGTCCAACACGGTCGTAGTTCTTAGACTGAGTGCCAATGAAGAAGGCAACATGGCGAGTCAGGTTAATCGTTCAGGTGTCAACAAACAGTATCGACTTAAACCACCTTCGCAGATCAGAAGAGATAGGAGGAGAGCGGAAGAAAGACGAGAAGAAAGAAGAAGAGCGACAGAAGAAGAAGAAAATCAACCAAAGGCAAGTGATGTTTCTGAAGAAAGACCAGCTTTATTTCAAAACACACCTCCATCAATGTTGTTGCAGTACACAGACATTCCTGCGCAGCCAGACTACACGCCACGACAAGAATACGCACGTGATTCACGCAGTGTGTCAGCCAACCTTGTTGTGCTCGACACAGACATAGGCACATGCTCTGAGCAAGAACATTACAGTGGTTTCATCGAGCCTGTGTTTATGCCTGTGACAGTGGAGAACGTGGACAACGCTGCTGCTCTGCATAACGTTCAGGAGGCTGGGTACAGTGTGGACTTGATCAGGAACTATGTTGGTCAGCTGACCGATAGGTCTCTGCAACGCAGCCTTCGTGACAATTCCAGAAACGAACAGTTTTCTCACGTGTTCTCTGATGACGATCCTGATGTGCTGGTGTGCGAGAGTGATGACATCATCATCGAGCTGACGTGGACTGGTGACGGAGAAATCCCATCAGGCTTCTTCTGGTTCGCGAAACGAAAGCAAACTACTGACGAAGAACGAGCGATCTACACCAAGATGAAGACGTGGACACCTGCCGATCGAAAGAAAATGAAAGATCGAATCGAGGCCGGACTTGATCTATTTCACATGATTGTAGAAGCAGTTCGGTTCTTTCTCGGTTGACTGTGACCCATGACCCCTTCTCCCCCCCCCCCCCCCTATCACCCATTCTGTTATTTTCAGTTGCACCCCCTCCGTATGTCGTGTGCTGTGGACTGCCAGCATTATCCGTGTTATTGCACCGGACATTCATGAAATTGTACATTGCGTGACTTGGCTAACCTTGTCACAAAACATGCATTGTGTTCGACCGCGTTTCATGTACATACCCCCACTTGCAATGGGTAATTTACCTAAGCAATAAACCACCTGAAGTCTGAAGTCTGAAGTCAGTCTCTCTCTCTCTCTCTCTCTCTCTCTCTCTCTCTCTCTCTCTCTCTCTCTCTCTCTCTCTCTCTCTCTCTCTCTCTCTCTCTCTCTCTCATGGATGTACAGACCTAAGACTCAGACCAAAGGACACACTACTATTCACTACAGATCCTTTAAACACTTTGATAAACCTGCATTCTTCTATGACTTAAGCATGGCACACTTTGCTAATGTATTTCACTTTTCATGTCCTGTTCAAGCTCTAGATGTATTTTATTCTACATTTTTGTCCGTAATTGAGAAACACGCACCTCTTAGAAGCAAACGAGTGAAAAGTTCTACTCTTCCTGGTTGGCTAACTCCCCAAATAGCTGAAGCAATGAAAACACGAGGTCAACTCAAATACAAATACAAATTGCTGAACAAAGAAAACATTGATTCACTACCTGACAACGTCAAAGCAGAAAAGCGACTGGAGCGTGAAAACGCTGAATCAGAATTTAAAAAAACTAAGAAACAAAGTCAATGACCTTATTCGTGACTCCAGGAAACAACACTTCAACAAAATGGTATCTATAAACAATGACACATCTACTTTATGGCGAGCCATAAACACTATCACACACAAGTCCAATCGCTACCAGACGCATAACTAATATAACTGGTCACCAGACTCATTCAATAAACACTTTATAAATTTAGCAGAGTCTCTAAGTCCAACAGATACATCACAACCTACTGACGGATATAACCCACCACCTTATCTTCAAACCTTTTGTAATACTAATGTTAAAACTGGCAATTCATTTAAAGTACCTTCTTTGGCTATTCACGAAGTTGGCTCCCTTATCTCAAGTCTACAAAATCCAAAATCAATGGGACCTGATCAAATAAATAGCCCTCTCTTAAAACTCTCACTTCCCTACATAGTAGAACCACTTACTTTCATATACAACGCGTGTCTAGACCAGAACATAGTTCCATCTCGTCTCAAATCAGCAAAAGTTATACCATTGCCTAAAAGTAAAGAGTTTTCTGATTTGAAAACAATAGGCCAATTTCTCTTCTTTCAGCTCTATCTAAACCGCTACAAAAACACATTCATAAACATCTAATGCACTATCTTGAAGTACATAATCTCTTTCACTCCTTACAATCTGGCTTTCGACATCACCATTCTTGTCAAACTGCCCTAGTCCATCTCTGTGACACATGGCTTTCAGCAATCAATGAAGGCAAAATGACGGGTTCTGTATTCCTAGACTTAAAGAAAGCGTTTGATCTTGTGAATCATGAAATACTATTTTTAAAAACTGACACTATATCTACGAGACGAAAATACTGTCTCTTTCTTTGCATCCTACCTTACTAATAGAACACAGTTTGTCCTTAGTAACGGCATAAATTCGTGCACTGAGGTCATAAAGACAGGTGTGCCCCAAGGATCTGTCTTAGGGCCTCTTCTATTTTGCCTCTTCATTGATGATCTACCTTTATCAATGTCAACTGACTTTGTCTCATGTGATCTCTTTGCTGATGACACTTCTCTCCATTCTAGTGCAACTAACCTACCTTCGATTCAAATATCTCTTCAGTCAGCTTTACATGATGTCTCTGATTGGTGTAGCCAAAACCGTATGGTCCTCCATCCAAACACAACCAAAAGCATGGTAATTACTTCAAGGCAAAAGCATCAGAAAGAACCTCTAGTTTTAAATGTTTATATTAATGACAATGCCATAGACCAAGTACGCGAGCACCGAGTCCTAGGAGTGATAATAGACAACGAACTAAAATGGCAATCCCATATTGAAAAAATGACACATAAACTTGCACGCAGCCTATTCCTACTAAAAACAACTTACACCCTTCATAGATATAGATGCACGCAAAATGTTTTCTTCATGCCCACTGTCTCTCGCACATTAATTACGCATCTATAGTTTGGGACTCTGCAGCTAATTGTCACCTATTGAAACTCAATTCTATGTACAAAAGGGCAGCCAAAATAATTCTTCCTGATCCTGAACTCAGTACATTTGAAAAACAAGCCCAGTTAAACATACTTCCACTGCAATCACAGCTTAGCTACAATAAAGCCATTCTCATGTACAAATTACACTACTTGTTAGCTCCACAATATCTGAACAATCTAGTTACACAAGCCTCACAACGCTATGGTTCAAGTAATTATATTTTACCACAAACAAGAATTGACAAATTTAAGTCGAGCTTTACTTTCTCGGGTTCTTTCATATGGAACTCCCTTCCGTGTGACATTAAACTATGCTCCTCTATCTCAGCCTTCAAAACGAGTCTTCGAAAGACACTAACATTCGACCCTCCTTAAGCTCATTTACCCCCCAGGGTCAAATCTCCTGATATGCTAGATGCTTATGCCGATGTTAGTATGTATTAATTTCATTTGATTAATTTCATTCTATTTGTTAACTATTCGCCTACAATGTGCCTAATTATGTTAGAAATATTGTCCTCAATTTAATGCAAATTGTTACCTGTTACATACCCTAGATGATGAATGTATATATATTGCCCTGCTATATAATGTGTGTTTCCTTTATATGCATGTGCGCAAGTGTGTAAGTATGGTTGCGTGTTTGTATGCACGTGCGAGTATTAAAAATTATGCAACTGTTATAATCCCATATTTCAGCCTATCTATGTTTCATAATATCAACTGCTTTGCTACCTTTGTATTCAGCTCTATATGCGTAATAGTATGCCTTGCCATGTTTGTCTTTTGTGTTAAGTATATATGTATCAAGGACAGATTGGAAGAATAGGCGTTGCCTAAAATCTATATCCTTGGAAAATAAAGTTTAAGTTTTCAAGTTTTCAAGTTCTCTCTCTCTCTCTCTCTCTCTCTCTCTCTCTCTCTCTCTCTCTCTCTCTCTCTCTCTCTCTCTCTCTCTCTCTCTCTCTCTCTCTTCTCTCTGTCTCTCTCTCTCTCTCTCTCTCTCTGTCTATCTCTGTCTCTCTCTCTCTCTCTCTCTCTCTCTCGTTATCGTTACTTTATTTCTTTGCATTTGAATGTTGGTGGTATGACTCTCTCCCTGATTTTAATTAATATTTTCCATCTTTCATTGTTGCTTTCTGTAACGCTCAACGGGCTCTACTACTCTCTCTGTCTTCTCTCTCTCTATCTCTTCTCTATTCTTATTATTATCTATCTCTCTTATCTATTCCCTCTCTATTATTCTTGCTCTCTCTTAGATACACACATGCATTGGGCTTTTATTTTGACCTTGTATAAGTGTTTATTCCAAATACCATGTGTGTATGTTAAAAATGAGTATGTATAATAGGATTTGTTTTATTCTGTCATGTATAGTAAGGGGGGGGGGGGGGGGGGGGGGGGGGGGGGGGGGCATTTTGTAGGTTTGATGTAATTTTAAGATATTGTATGTAAAATGGGCTTAGGCTTGATTTTATTATTAGTGTATCGGCCAACAAATTTAAAATGTGTACAATAGATGATTATGAGTATGTAAAATAGGATTAGTCTTAATTTTGTGGATGAGTTAAGTTTTACTTATGTGCATGTTAAAGACGAGGACTAGAAAGTAGGCTTTGGGCTTGATTTCGTTATGAGTAGTATTTATTTTTTAATATGTGTATTACGCTTGCAAACAATATGACTATAAACTGCTTTTGTTACGAGTGTGTGTTTACTTTTCTAATTTGTTTATGCTACGGAAATGAATAATGGTAATATAGGAATAGGTCTCATTGTTGGAATGGGTACGTTTACTGTAATTTAGTCATTTTAATTCAATCATGCATGTTAAGATGAGTAGGTAAAGTAATAAGGCGGTTTGACTTATATCTCTAAGTGGCTTTCTTTTCAAATAAGTACATTTTAATGATGAAGTATGATTGAGGGCATTTTTTTCACTCGATATGTTTGTGCACTTCTTTGAGTGTGAAAAGTAGGATTGGGTTTTATTTTCCCGTGTGTATGCGCTTACGTCACACATTTTGAATGTTAATGCGTGAGTGTGTGTTAATAATAATAGGTTTGATTTTGTTATTGATGTGTTACAATATAGGGATGTTTGTTTGCATGCTTTACATTACTTTGTATGTGTTTATTTTCGTTTGTGTGTGAGTTTGTGTACTTTTATAAATGTATTCTGTCCAGAGGGCTGGATGTGTTTGAAAGCATGTTATTGCCTTACGCGCGTATATATGTCTGTAACTATCCATGTCAATCAATCAATCAATGCGTTCTCTCTCTCTCTCTGTCTCTCTCTGCTCTCTCTCATTGATTCTACCTCTATCTCTCTCTATGCAACTCTCTATAATCCCTCTCTCATATCTCTCTCTCTCTCT
>JAGGCT020003160.1:0-17047 GCA_017654935.2 Phymorhynchus buccinoides | reverse complement strand
GAGATCAGGGACTATTGTACGCTCTCCCATTGGTTCGCTAGTCACCACGTGACACTTTTCTGCCTTGACCGCTGTGTGTAGCAGGACAGCCATTTCAAAATCGACATTCGCCAGACCGAGAGGAGGCTCCTCTAAGATCGACATAATTTAAAAACCAAGAATGAAGACACTTCATCCCCGATCAGCAATGGGCGACTATTTGAAGTAAGTCTATTTTGCGTTGTGTTTAAAAAACCAGAAAGGTTTGCAAATCGTGTTTGAGATTATCTTAGTCCTCAAAAATGAGGGCTTAGAAATTGTGTTTGAGATGTTGGCGTTTAAAACAAATGGTTTGCAAATTGTGTTGGAAATGTTTGTTCCTAAAACAGATGAGTTGACGAATTGTGTTTAAGATGTTTGTGCTTAAAACAGAGTTTATAAATCGTGTTTAAGATGCTCTATCGAGCACACCTACAAGATTGCAAAGTATGCCCAACTTGCCAACATTTGATCAAAGAAACCACAAACACCACTAACTGTGCATACTTTTAAAAGAATAAAATAAAAGTAAAAGATTGTGCTGGTTTACTTTTTGGAAATGTTTGTTATTAAAACAGAGAGTTTACGAATTGTGTTTAAGATGTTTGTGCTTAAAACAGAGAGTTTATAAATTGTGTTTAAGATGCTCTATCGTGCACACATACAAGATTGAAAAGTATGCCAATCTTGCCAGCAGCTAAAGGAAACCTGGCTTCAACGTCAAGGCCCTTGCCGTAGAAGTTGGAGCGAGGGGATTTGTAGGCAAGTTCGCCTACAACTTCATGAAACAGCTCTCAATATTCGGAAAGATAGAGAGCCTTGAAAGCGTTGTCTAATGCAACTGAGAAAAGCTCAGCTGGAAATGGGCGAGGAGGAATGAAAGTGAACTTCATAAGTCTTAAATTGCCCTCAGATTAGCCCAGTCCCATAGCTAGATGGATAAGAGCACGACCACACAATACCAGGTTAAGCAACGTCGACCATTGTCAGAACTTGGATGGGTGACCGGTGGAAAGAGAAAAAGTTGTGACAGCAGAGGGGCAGAGGCATGATCCCCTTAG
Organism: Phymorhynchus buccinoides; assembly: GCA_017654935.2. NCBI lineage: Eukaryota > Metazoa > Mollusca > Gastropoda > Neogastropoda > Raphitomidae > Phymorhynchus > Phymorhynchus buccinoides. The sequence continues at coordinate 15,968 of JAGGCT020003160.1, read as the reverse complement.
AATGTAAGGAGGTCAGGGCCGAAACACTCGTTGTCCAGCTCTCCGCAGAGTTTCTCCACACCTCTATCTGCTTGAACTGTGTTTGAGACGTTTTAAAAAAAACAGAGGGTTTACAAATTGTGTTTAAGATGCTTTTTGTGTTTAAAACGGAGGACTAACTGTGTTTGAGATGTTAGAAGATATATCGTTTTCTAATAGTAGTTCGGCTATACTGGGTTAATATTTTTAGATCACTGTTACTGTTGCACAGTGATCGCTTTACCAACTGCCTACACCCATCATCAAACATGATAAAAACATGTTTTCAGAGGCTTCGGTATCAGCCCGATGGTCAACCGACGGTGAAGAGTCACCACTGGTCAACCTGGTATTGCAGTACCTCCAGTATCGGTTCATAAATTAAAACTTTCTTTCTATCTCAGGAATAGGGTGGTCACAATTTGCTTGCTACGTTCGTGTTGTTCTTTTCGGGTGAAGTTAAAACTGGTGAAGAATGGACCCCTGTGGAGCAGAGGAGAGTTTTACGAGAAGGCGTTCTGAGCGCGCAGAACGTTTGCGACAAGAACGATTTACAAAACGTATGCCGAAAATACATGTACTGTTAATTATAAGCTATTGTCTGACTGGTCAAAATAGATATTATTTCAGCCAAATATTAAAAGATCCAACCAACAAGACGAAATACATTAACCGCATGCTGCTTTAAAAATAATAATTATAGTCTCTTTCCTACTATATTTCAAAACCTTTAAGAGAAGAATAAGTCATATGATAGTTTTCGGCTGTGAGGTTTCAAAGAGGAGCCAAAGTGCTCGCAAACTTTTCGCCAAACGCTCGCGTTTCATACTTCTTTTTTTCTTAGGAATAGTGCGAACTGATTTGAGTGCCGGGTCGTATGAAAGCTCAAATGGACTCTTTCAATTTGGTTTAAATAATTGTATTAGGTCCACAGTACATGAACAAACATAGATAATTAACATATCAGCAGCAACAAGCTAGAAGCTTATATTGTTCTTTATTTACATAGCATACGTCATTTTAATTTTTTCATCATAGGTTTTGTCATTGCTGTTCTTTAACATAATCGATTACGTCTTTTCATACACCTAGTTACCATTCTCTTAATGTCTGAGGAAGGCTTTCAGTTTCACTAACTGACAATAAAGCCGAAAATAAACAAATATTTATTCTGCTCTTGACATGACTTTACAATTCCATTTGTTTTGTTGTTGTTGTTTTTAGCCCTGGTAGGTATAGCTTTGTGATGACTCTGATTCAATGCAAGCTGACATTATGTTTTATATTGCCCCTAAAATTCATGTAGATTAGATTTACTTAATTTTGTTGTTTTCTTTTTTCTGTTCTTTTTTTTTGTGTGTGTATATATAAGTGTTTACTACTGTTCAGTGTTGTTGCTTTTATTTTATTATTTTTTCAATGTTAGATTAGTTTTGCGTGTGCAATCCTTACTGTGTAACTCAAATATTAGAGTACGCTTTATAAGCTCTTAGCTTGTTGTACTCGAAGTTCATAAATGTATTGCTGCTTTGTTATGATTTTCTATTCTTGAATAAATTCTTGTTTAAGCCAAAGCCGACAATTTCTTCATTTTCATAACAAAAAGGCTTGTTGTTTTGTGTTCTATTTTATTTATTATACTGATATAAATATTATTATTTTTCGTGTAGTGTGTGTGATGCCCTGATTCACCTGGGAACTGGTTGTGTCTGTTGCAGCAAGCACCTTCAGCAGGAGCACGGCCTCCTCCACAGCTGTGGCAAATCATGGTTCACGGTTTCTGGGGATCTGCTGGCCCGCACCCTGGAGAAGACCTGGCTGAACGGCAGGGTGGGGAAGCCAGCAGACCTCAGCAACCGTCTGGCTGTACACTTCTCCCATGAGTAAGTCGCCCTCTTTGTCTTTAAAGGTGGACTCGGACGGATGAGGTTTTTTTTTCAAGAAACACATCGAGATCACCAGAAAGACAGCCTTTTCAAGGATCGGAACACTCACTTTGCTCTGGTTTCTTAGAAATTAAACCGTCAAAACGGCGATTCTTCCTTGGCGGAGATGCCGGAGAGAGTAGCCATTTTGGATTGGGTGGGTGGAGGTCACTCATTGTTGTTGAAGCGTTTTCTTTTTTTTTGTAGTGCAGTAATAAAGAAAGAATAAAGGGAGCTATTTCCTTTTTTGTGAGCGAAACTCCTTTTTTTTAAAGAGAAAAAAGGCTTGCATTGCGAAAAGTTCGTGCAAACGATTTGGTGTAAACACAGGCGGCATTTAAAAAAAACAGACGGCAAACGCCTTCTCTTTGGGTGAAATAATTTGACTTCCAGCACCTCCGCCAAGGAGGAATCGCCTTTTTGACGGCTTGATTTCAGGGAAACCAGAGAGTGTGAGTGAGTGAGTGTTCCGATCTCTGTAACTTAGGTGTTTTTCTGCTTATCTGGACGTTTTTCTTGCAAAAACGCATCCGTCAGGGTGCCCCTTTAATGCTTTTTTCGGTCAGCATAGGAAAAAAACACCTACCCCAACGCCCATGTAGTATAAAGTGCCATGATAGTACTTTTAGGATGGTAAAGTTGCTCTGACAGAAAACAAACTACCAAGGACTGAACGTATGCGTGTGTCTGTCTGTTTGGCTGGCTGTCTGTCTGTCTGTCTGTGTATCTGTCTATCTGTCTGTTTGGCTGGCTGTCTGTCTGTGTATATGTTTGTCTGTCTGTGTGTCTGTCTGTCTGTGTGTCTGTCTGTCTCAGGCAAGGATTGTGTCAGATTTGTGTTCAGATAAAAATGGTGAACGTTTCGTGAGGTAACGTGATGTCCCATAATATATGGTCTTTCAAAGATCGGGAGGACGTAAAACATTATTAACATTGAGGTATCGTATACAGCATTGTATGTAGAAGAGAGTAACGGGAGTCTTAATTTAGTAAAGTTTTAGTGGGGGGGGGGTCCTCCAAATTTCACGCTTTGTGATTGTAGGATTTATAATTTCTTAGATTTGCCAAAGAGATGTGGCTTAAGACGTCAAGCTACACAGACGTTTGATGGTTAAAGCAACAGTGTACGTGCTGAAGATAACATGAGCTGTGCATTGTTTTCTGTCGAACAGCGAGGTCATCGGAATGACCAACGGTCACGCGACCAGGAAGGTCCGGGTCATCGGGGAATGGTACGGGGGCCAGTGGCACATGGTCACCGCCTTCCCCATCCCCGATGACCGCCAGGAAGGCAGGGCCCCTCTCGGGAGGCAGGGGTCGAGTAACGACCTGAACTGGAGGACGGGCGGAGGAAAGGGGAGAAGACTCTCCAGTTCCTCCTCCCTCTTCAGCGCCCCCTGGCCAAGGCGAGAGGGGTCCAGCAGCGACCTGTGGTGGAGGGAGAAGGGCTGACAGGTCAGTGCTTCAAGGGAGCGTGTGTGTAATGTGTGTGTGTGTCTGTGTGTGTGTGTGTGTGTATGTGTGTGTGTATGTGTGTGTGCACGTGTGTGTGTGTATGTGTGTGTATGCGTGTGTGTATGTGTGTATGCGTGTGTGTGTGTGTGTGTGTGTGTGTGTGTGTGTGTGTGTGTGTGTGTGTGTGTGTGTGTGTGTGTGTGTGTGTGTGTGTGTGTTAATACAGTGGAACCTCTCTGTGGAGACCTTCAGTGCTTCAAGGAAATGTATATGTGTGTTAATAGTTCACTGTTGATGACATCGTGATGTATATTATTGATCCAATAAAGTTGTACGTTTGTTAATATTTCTTTGTTGATTAGATTGTACTATGGATTATGGATATAATACAGTTTCAACTATAACAAAATCTATAAAAGTGATGTACTGTTACTTCCTTATCACTTTTCATAAAAAATCTTCGTCTTTTTTAAAAGAGAGAATGGGAAATGAGACGATTTGATGAAGGCGATATATGTCATGGTGCCATCAACCAATCAAATATTCAATCAATCAATAATTAGTTATATAAAATTTAAAAAGAAAGAAAGAAGGGGTAACGATAATGATGGTAAATTGTCAATCTTCTTTCCATTGTCAAATAAATCAAAATCTACATTTAAAAAAATGTACACATCATGATATTTAAAACCAATCTTTGTTCTTCCAACAGGAGTGGCTGTTCTCCACCGTCACATCACCTCTGAGGTCCTCTGTCTCCATCCAACACGGACCAGGGCACGCCCAGCAAGAGAGAAGAGAAGGGCAGTCTTTCTTCGAAACGATGAAGTTGGACGTCAAGCGGAAGAAGCATTCGCCTCCTTCATGCCTGAACAGTGTTCCAGTTTAACCTGATGACGTGGATGGCCGCCATGTTCATCGTCAGAGACGTTTGTCTCCCCAGCAAGTCGTGACGTCACAGCCACGCAGTCTCCAGGACTTTTGTCTCCAGGAGGTGACCGAACATGTGGACAGAGACAACACAGTGGAGGAGATGGCAGTCCATGAGGTCCGGAAGAAGAAGGTGACCACCACAAAAAAAACTATATAAAAAACAACAACAACAGGGGCTATGCCCCAACTGATTTATCAACGAGCGAGAGTGTTTCATTGACACCACTCTCCTCCGAGATGGATCACTTGGGAAAGCCAGATCAACATAGAGATCATCAACATAGAGATCATCAACATAGAGATCATCAACATAGAGATAATCAACATAGAGATAATCAACATAGAGATCATCAACATAGAGGTCATCAACATAGAGATCATCAACATAGAGATCATCAACATAGAGATCATCAACATAGAGATCATCAACATAGAGATCATCAACATACAGATCATCAACATAGAGATCATCAACTTACATATCATCCACTTACAGATCATCCACTTACAGATCATCAATACAGCACTGCCCTCGGAAATGGATGACTTGGAAACGCCTTTTCCTTTGGCAGCACTTAATGCGTGGGCGATCTTGAGGAGTTGGTTGTGCCTCCATCTCATTCTTCCTTGGGTTAGTCCCACTCTGCATGAGCTGAAAACGTGCTCCACAATCTGTCTGTCTTGGCAGAGAGGGCACTTTGGGTCACCTGGAAGTCCCCATCGGACCAGATTTGCGCTGGAGGGAAGACCACACGCAGATCTGATTATGAAGCTGAATCTAATGGCAAAGTCCGGCAGTGCAATCACTCGCTCTTTCGCCAGAGTGTTCACCCATTCTCACAGCGTGACAGAGCTACCAGGTGCATGCGAGAGGAAGCGTCGTCGGACAAGGCGTTTAAGGGGAGCCAGCCATATCATTCCAGGTGAGACTTCTTTAGAGTGCGTTTTTCCACGTAGTCCATTGCCCTTGATGGTTCTGCAGGACTCTGTGGGCATCGTACCATTTTCTCACTTCTTGAATGACCAGGTCTCTCCTTCACTTCGTTTCTGTTGCTCCTAGCCCATAGTACCAAGCTTGTTGGTCTGAGTGTGCCCTATTATCTCGCTAGGCTTGCTCCTAGCCCATAGTGTTTGGTGAGCGCTCCTTTTCCTTTCCGGCCCCATCAGTTTGGAACTCCTTACCACGCGAAATTCGCCATATCCAGTCCTTGCAATGCTTCAAATCAGCTCAAATCAAGACCCACCTATTCAAGCTACATCACAACCTTTAGGCCACATTACTTCTCGACTCTATTCTCACACACACACACACACACACACACACACACACACCTTCACCCCTCCCTCCCCCTCCCCCCTCCCCCTCCCCCCCCCCCCCCCTCCCCCCTCCCCCCTCCCTCCCCCTCCCTCCCCCTCCCTCCCCCCTCCCTCCCCCCTCCCCCCCCCTTTTAGTTTCACTGTGGTCAGCTTTGTTGCGAGAGAGTCGGACAGAGGGGGAGAGAGAGAGAGAGAGAGAGAGAGAGAGAGAGAGAGAGAGAGAGAGAGAGAGAGAGAGAGAGAGAGAGAGTGTGTGTTGATGCTTTATTCAACTGATTGTATTCTGCATAGTGTTCTTGGGTGGGTCGAGTGGTGGTGATGGCAACGGTGTGTGTGTGTGTGTGTGCGTGTGTGTGCGCGCGTGCGTGTGCGTGAGTGTGTGTGTGTGTGTGTGTGTGTGTGTGTGTGTGTGTGTGTGTGTGTGCGTGCGTGTGCGTGTGCGTGTGCGTACGTGCGTGCCTGCGTGTATGCGTGGGGGGGGGGGGGGGTATGTGTATGCCTATTTGCATGTGTGTGAGCGATTATTTCTTTTTGTTGTTGAATTTCTTGTTTTTCAATTTTTGTTGTTGTTAAGCGCATAGAGCTCCACATTTGGTGGAGGAGTGCGCTATGTAAATGATTCACTATTATTGTTATTATTATGCTACCAAGCCTGTTGGTCTGAGTGTGCCCTAGTATCTCGCTAGGCTTCCTCCTAGCCCATAGTACCAAGCCTGTTGGTCTGAGTGTGTGCCCTAGTATATCGCTAGGCTTCCTCCTAGCCCATAGTACCAAGCCTGTTGGTCTGAGTGTGCCCTAGTATCTCGCTAGGCTTCCTCCTAGCCCATAGTACCAAGCCTGTTGGTCTGAGTGTGCCCTAGTATCTCGCAAGGCTTGCTTCTAGCCCATAGTACCAAGCCTGTTGGTCTGAGTGTGCCCTATTATCTCGCTAGGCTTCCTCCTAGCCCATAGTACCAAGCCTGTTGGTCTGAGTGTGCCCTAGTATCTCGCTAGGCTTGCTTCTAGCCCATAGTACCAAGCCTGTTGGTCTGAGTGTGCCATATTATCTCGCTAGGCTTGCTCCTAGCCCATAGTACCAAGCCTGTTGGTCTGAGTGTACCCTATGATCTCGCTGATCCTCAGGCGGTCTGTTGCTTCTTCCACTGCTATGCCTCATGGACTTACTACTTCCTGGCAGTCTTCAGCTGATCCTCAGTTGCTTATTCCACTTCTATGCCTCATGGACTTTCTACTTCCTGGCAGTCTTCAGCTGATCCTCAGTTGCTTCTTCCACTGCTAAGCCTCTTGGATTTTCTACTTCCTGGCAATCTTCAGCTGATCCTCAGTTGCTTCTTCCACTGCTATGCCTCATGGACTTTCCACTTCGTGGCAGTCTTCAGGTGATCCTCAGGCGGTCAGTTGCTTCTTCCACTGCTATGCCTCATGGACTTTCTACTTCCTGGCAGTCTTCAGCTGATCCTCAGTTGCTTCTTCCACTGCTATGCCTCTTGGACTTTCTACTTCCTGGCAGTCTTCACCTGATCCTCAGTTGCTTCTTCCACTGCTATGCCTCATGGACTTTCCCCTTCCTGGCAGTCTTCACCTGATCCTCAGTTGCTTCTTCCATTGCTATGCCTCATGGACTTTCTACTTCCTGGCAGTCTTCAGCTGATCCTCAGTTGCTTCTTTCACTGCTATGCCTCTTGGACTTTCTACTTCCTGGCAGTCTTCACCTGATCCTCAGTTGCTTCTTCCATTGCTATGCCTCATTGACTTTCCCCTTCCTGGCAGTCTTCACCTGATCCTCAGTTGCTTCTTCCACTGCTATGCCTCATTGACTTTCCCCTTCCTGGCAGTCTTCAGCTGATACTCAGGCGGTCTGTTGGCTTCTTCCACTGCTATGCCTCATGGACTTTCCCCTTCCTGGCAGTCTTCAGGTGATCCTCAGTTGCTTATTCCACTTCTATGCCTCATGGACTTTCTACTTCCTGGCAGTCTTCAGCTGATCCTCAGTTGCTTCTTCCACTGCTATGCCTCTTGAACTTTCCACTTCGTGGCAGTCTTCAGGTGATCCTCAGGCGGTCAGTTGCTTCTTCCACTGCTATGCCTCATGGACTTTCTACTTCCTGGCAGACTTCAGCTGATCCTCAGTTGCTTCTTCCACTGCTATGCCTCTTGGACTTTCTACTTCCTGGCAGTCTTCAGCTGATCCTCAGTTGCTTCTTCCACTGCTATGCCTCTTGGACTTTCTACTTCCTGGCAGTCTTCACCTGATCCTCAGTTGCTTCTTCCATTGCTATGCCTCATGGACTTTCTACTTCCTGGCAGTCTTCAGCTGATCCTCAGTTGCTTCTTCCACTGCTATGCCTCTTGGAATTTCTACTTCCTGGCAGTCTTCAGCTGATCCTCAGTTGCTTCTTCCACTGCTATGCCTCATTGACTTTCCCCTTCCTGGCAGTCTTCACCTGATACTCAGGCGGTCTGTTGGCTTCTTCCACTGCTATGCCTCATGGACTTTCCCCTTCCTGGCAGTCTTCAGGTGATCCTCAGGCGGTCTGTTGGCTTCTTTTACTGCTATGCCTCATGGACTTTCCCCTATCCTGCCAGTCCTCAGCTGGAGTTCGTTGTCTTTCACAACCTTGTCTACACTTAGTCTTCAAGTAGTTTTGTTTTCCCTGGATTAAAAATTGTCAAGAGAGCAAATGATCCGCGAGCCAACAATGGCAAGAAGGCGTACGGGTGTGTCCTATGGAACAGGGGGGAGGGGGGAGTATAAAAAGTTGCTTAAGAAAGAAACTTGGTGGAATATGGTAACTAGCTATACACATATGTATTGTTGAAAATTCGGGACTTTATTGGTGTTGCACTGCCTCCGGGCATTGTCTCCAGGATCGTTCCCACCATCTTTATATCTGCTAATGTCCCATATATGTATCTGTTCTAAACCAGAGGATATCAAGCAGAATTTCATTCAAACTTGGTGGAATCAAGGGAGAAGTTGTGTACAGTCAAAGACCTTTTTGATAACACCCGGGCATTTTGTGTGTAAATGTTGACTGGTTCTTTTCGTTGCGCAGAGAGAGAGAGAGAGAGAGAGAGAGAGAGAGAGAGAGAGAGAGAGAGACTGGACACTGGACCCTTTAATGTCATTAACACATTAACACTGGGTTCTCAGGCGATGGGGGAAGCATCATTTTCATTGCAAAACATTGGAGAACAAAAATAATAATAGAACTCTCCCCTTGGACTGCTGGTTTCGGTTTCTGCGACTTGAACAAACACGGGTGTAGCTGCGAATTGGGATTCGGAACGAGCGGCGTGGGAGCAACGCCACTGTACAGCCCAGAAGATGGGACAGCAAAAAAAAAAAAAAAAAAAAATTGAAATAAAATTACTTAAAAAGAACAAAATTATTTGAAAATCGATTTCAAATTTAAGTTATATGAATCAAATTAAGTATTCTAGTATATAAAGTTCTCTCTCACACGCACGCACGCACGCACGCACGCACGCACGCACGCACGCACGCACGCACGCACGCACGCACGCACGCACGCACGCACGCACGCACGCACGCACGCACGCACGCACGCACGCACGCACGCACGCACGCACGCACGCACGCACGCACGCACGCACGCACGCACGCACGCACGCACAAAATGGACTTCATCATCAGTTACAGCATTACATAGTGGACAAGGGGTTTCTGTAGATGTGTCAGGTAAAGAGAGAGAGAGAGAGAGAGAGAGAGAGAGAGAGAGAGAGAGAGAGAGAGAGAGAGAGAGAGAGAGAGAGAGAGAGAGAGAGAGAGAGAGAGAGAGAGAGTTCAGCAATTCGACGTTTTTATTAGGGATGGACCAACTGATCCGTAAGGGAGGTTTCCGCGGGGCGGGGGGGGGGGGGGGGGGGGGGGGGGGGGGGTCAAGGGAGATGCATAGATTCCGGATTAAGGGGCAGTGGGTTTTTTGACCCCCGGACATATTTGCAATTTAGCGATTATTAAAGCAAGAATCGAGCCATTTTCTTACTTTTCACCCTTGTATGAGGTGCATGCTTTGGGCTGAGGGGGGAGGGGGGGGGGGGGGGTCCGGAAACCCGGGTATCCCCACTAGGAAATACTCATCGAGGGTGCGGGGTCGTCCAGCTCTCCGTATGGAGGCATGAGGCACCGACCTACTGCCTCAGGTTTAATTCGTCTTCGGTCAACTATTTTGAAATAAATAGAGAACACTAATTCAGGCTTCTTTTCTGTCTCTATTTATTAAGTCAGTTGTTTTTCTTCATTCTCTCCCCTTAGACGTGCCATGTTTTTACTTGCTAAGTTGTTGTTGTTTTTATTAATAAATGTTTAACAAAAATATTTTAGCCAAAACAAATTTTGAATGGAAAATTTCCGTACTGAGCCTAGTCTACCCAGCAGTGGTTTCGCAATCATCGATCAAATCAAATCGGTCAATCAAATCAATTTATTGTCTTCACATGAAGAAATTTGTTGCCCAGCTTGCGCATAAAATACAGAATGAATAATAAAAACATTTCATTAACTGGTCAGTTACATACATTGAAGAAGACAATTTTACACAAACAAGTAGATAGCATGGAAACAATGAAAGTTAACAAAAGCACACACACACACACACACACACACACACACACACACACACACACACACACACACACACACACAAACACACACACACACACACACACACACACACACACACACACACACACACACACAAACAAACACACACACACACACACGCACAACACACACACACACACATGGGATGTTCCTTTCTAAAAATCTGGGTCAATCTATTCTTAGCCCAGCATACGTCACACCAACAAGCTTGGAAACTGGCCAATGAACGTTAACTTATTTTTAGCCGAGCATACGTCACAGCAACATTCACAAACCTCAGAGAGAGAGAGAGGGGGGGGGGGGGGGGTGGGGACAGCAGCACCAGTCTCGCCAAAGGCCAGTCCCTTTGAAATAATTGTTGTCAAAGACTTCGTGGTCAAACCCACGAGAGAACACATCAGACTGTATCTATTCATAACACCTTGTTGAGAGAAGTTACGTCCCTTTGACGTCCTCCGCCCTCACGTGGGACATTAATAGATAGGCCAATCAAGATGGACGGACGATTCTGGAGGTACTACATTACAGTAAAACCCGGTTATAAGAAAATCGAAGGGAGATAATTTTTTTGTTTTCTTATATCCGGGTTTTCTTATATCCGATACTCAGATATAAGAAAACATTTTGAATTTGTTTTCTTATAACCGATTTGAATGGGGGAAAAGGGAAAAAATAAAAGAGAAAAAGAGAAAAAAAAGAAAATAAAAGACAAACAGAAACATAAAACGAAGAGAAAATGCTTTTACCTAATTTGGTGCATGAAAAAAAGGAGGAAAATGCAAAACAAAGGAGGAAAAAAAGAAAGAATGGAACAGAAAATTAAAAACAAAAATGAAGGCAAACATGGTGTGAGTTGCATGATGAGCGAGCAAGATAGCGGAGAGCAGATGAATGAGTGGGTGTGGTGTGAGAGTAACATATTTGTTTAAATGTAAATTTCTGTTTCTTGTTTTTAATCAATATTCTAATTTGGATGTATAACTCATTTTACACAATGGAAGACAATTTTGTATTTGCGTTTGTACAATACCAATGGACTATAAAGAAACTTGCGACCTATGACTCATGTTTTACATCATAAAATCAAAATACAGCAAAATTCGGTTAATAAGAAAATCGAATGGAGATAATTTTTGCTTTATTACCATATTCGAGTTTTCTTATATCCAAAACAAAATGAAGAGAACATCCTTTTTCCTAATTTGATGCATTTCTTTCTTACATCATAAAATCAAAATCGTCTACTAAGAACAAGATTTAAAGGTGCCTACAACCACTCAAACTAACAAGCTTTTTTTTTTTTTTTTTTTTTTTTTTTTTTTTTTTTTTTTTTTTTCCTTTTTACTGTTATCAAATACGTACCCACCTTTCTTGTACTGAACTATTACCATTTTACTGTCCACCCATGCAGCTTTTTTATCAATCGTTTGCTTTTGTTTATGTGGATTTTCATCCACATATTCAGTTATTTGTATTTATCTTCTTAAATAAATGGATTGCCTTTACCTCTCTGCCATTGCTGCTGAAAATGAAAGGATGGACAGTCTCTCTACCACCAACAACAAAAGTACAGGCACTCATATTTTTTTTTTCTTCTGCTCAACATTTATTTTGCACAGAATACTGAAGGAAAGTATAGAATAAAGGAACAAAAACAACTCAATTAGTCTTGCAATCAAGTGCCTGTACTGTTTAGACTGTCTGTGATGCAACTGGTATGAGGTAAACTTTCCCTTTTTGGAACGACTTCAATTTTCTCGGAACATCCTTTCAGTTCAGGTCCAACTCACTTTTTAAAGACACAGGAAGGAATTGTTTTGGATCTATTTTTAGTTCATTGTTGTGGTCACAATGTTAGCTTCCAGTTAGCTACTAAATGTTAAGTGTATTGTTTTGCCTTTTCAGTGGGTTCCGAATGTAAAATGTTCACATGTAGTCGATTAGATATTCTTAATTGAAATATGAACCATAAAATTTTCATTATTTGACCGTTTTTCAATACTGTTCTTCCTTTTGATTGAAACCACTTTTATTGCTAGTGGTTTTTGATGACATCGACTGTGCGACTTATGGTTCAGCTTGCTTGTGTTCAGTCAGAGTATACTTGTTTGACGCCTGGTGGACTATTTTGTTGTTGTTGCAGTTGAACGGATATTGTGTGAAGGATTATTTAACCTATTCAAGTCTTGGAATTTCTTATTCTTGACGTTTCTTGTTTAAAAAAGAAACAGAACTCGTTATTATTCTCATTTTTGGATTATTTTGGTGGTGGGGAAGCGGCAGACCCATAGCCATAGGATGCTTTGGACTGTAACCAAGTTTGGTAAGTGTGATTTATGTGTTGTGTGTGTGTGTGTTTGTGTGGATGCTTTGTTTAAAGTTTTATAAAACCATGTCTACTATGCCAGTGTATTCTCCTGAACTTGCAAAGGCCTGATTTTTGGCCAATGCATTTCTTCAATTTTTTAATGGGGTGTTCTTGAACTAGTCTACTTTACACAGTGGGCCTATGTCAGATTATGTGTTCCTTGAGGCCAAGCTGTCATCTTACATTTACTATGAACATGTTGATGTACCACTGTTTGATGTTAAACATTGTGACAAATGCACCATACAATTATTTTGGGGATACTCACTTTTTTACACTTGTTCCAATGCTAAAACATGAGAGTTGGACTTCTAATTACATTATTTCTGTAACCAACCATAAATGGTTAAATTGGCAATTGAGGTTTCCAGTGGTATTGCTCTCTTACTGCAAATTGTTGGACATGAGGTATGTGTTGGTCTTTAATGGTTTTGAATTTTTCAATGTTTTTGAGAATAATTTGATGTGAAAATGGAGACGCTTAAGATATTCAGTTTCAATGTAAATGGTCTTAAAGACCACCACAAAAGAAAAGATTTATTTGACTACTTAAGAAAACAAAACGCTCAAAATATTTTTGGGCAGGAAACTCATTTAAAGAGTCAATCTCAAAACTTTATTAGGTATGTATGCGGATATGAATGCTTTTTAAATGGGGTTGATGCTAATAGCAAGGGTGTGGCGATTTTGTTTAGTAATGATTTTGAATATAAAGTACACAAAATTGTTCGTGATGTGAATGGATGTTATATTAATATTATTGACATAGAGTTACTGGGTAAACGCATCACTATGGCAAATATATATGGACCTAGCGATAGAGATTGTCCACAGTTTTTTGAAGATATTATGATTGAAATGGAAAATATCGGCAATGAACACATGGTAATGGGAGGAGACTGGAATGTTGCATTGAATGTACATCTTGATACCTTTAGGTATAGACAGACTAACCGCCCCCGTGCAAGAAATGTTTTGCATGAAATCATGGAAGATTATAGTTTTGCAGATGTGTGGCATGAACTTAACCCTGACAAGAGACAATACACATGGCGAAGATTTAATACTACTCGACAGGGTCGATTAGACTACTTTTTTTTAATCACAAATGATTTGATGCATGATGTTAAAAATGCTTCCATTAAGTCAGGTTACCGATCTGATCATAGTATCATTTCATTACAGTTTCAGACTAAAAGTTAAATGTTAAACATCCCAAAACGTACTGGAAATTCAATCATGATTTATTGAAAGACAAACACTTTGTTGACCTTGTTAAAAAAACAATCATACAAACTAAGAACAAATATTGCGTAATAATTTATGAAAAAGATAACATAAATAACGTCTAGGATGAATTGCTGCAACTAGATATAAGTGATCAGCTTTTCTTTGAAATGCTACTCATGGAAATCAGAAGTAGTACCATTTCTTATTCTGTACATAAAAAGAAAGTAGAGAAACAAAAAGGAGAAAACTTAATTCAAGAAATATCACATTTAGAAAAAGATTTAAATGATAGTAATATTCAAACACTAGAAGAGAAGAGACAATTGCTTGAAGATTTAAGAAGGAAAAAAGTTAATGGTATGATTATAAGATCAAGGGCTAAATGGATTCAAGAAGGGGAAAAAAACTCAAAATATTTTTGTAGTTTGAAAAAAAGAAATTTTGTAGAAATTCTTTGTATTGTTTAGAAACTGATCAAGGTGAAATTTTGACAGAGCAAACAAAAATTAAAAAAAGAGGTACAAACATTCTATGAAAACTTGTATGAATCAAAAGAATCTAATGTTAGAAATGTAGACTTGTCAACAATAGTGGAGGGACCAAGATTATCAGAGGAAGCCAGTGCTTCCATAGAAGGCCCTATCACATTGACTGAAGCCCTTGATTCACTAAAACAAATGCAAAATAATAAAAGTCCTGGTTCAGATGGATTTACTATAGAGTTTTTAAAGTTCTTTTGGTGTGATTTGGGTTTTTTCTTAGTGCGTTGTCTAAATGAAAGCCTTGCAAAAGGGGGAATGTCCATAACTCAAAGACAAGGTATTATTACCTGTATTCCTAAAGAAGGAAGAGAGAAAAAAATATTTAAAAAACTGGAGACCAATAACACTTCTTAGTACATCATATAAAATCTGAGCAGCATGCATCGCACAGAGACTAAAATTAGTATTGCCTGATATCATACATAACAGTCAAAAGGTTTTTTTGCCAGGTCGATACATAGGGGAAAACATTCGCTTATTATACATTGCAATACACAGAAACACATAAAATACCTGGATTGCTTCCTATGGTTGATTTTCAAAAAGCGTTTGATGTAAGTCTTGGTCATTTGTTCAGAATCCTTGAGATTTGTTTGGGTTGGACCAGATATAAAGCAGTGGATTTGCAACAATTCTATAAAAATAGTAAATCATGTGTAACGGTTAAATGGTTTAGTACACAGAATGGCAGTATAAACAGAGGGTGTGAGACAAGGGGACCCATGCTCACCATACATTTACTTAATTATGCGCAGAAATACTGTCATTGTTATTAGGAAACTAATAAAGAATTGTGGCATAAAGCTTTTTAAACAGAATAAAATACTTTTGTCTCAGTTTGCAGACGACACAACGTTTATTTAGATGGGTCTAAAAAGTCATTTGAGCAGTGTATGTACGGTCTTGGAATATTTTGCCAGTTATCAGGACTTCGCTGTTAAATTTGATTAAAGCACAAATAGATGGACTTATATTTATTTATTTGTTCCCATCCAGGACGACACGCTCAAGACGAATCTCGCATGTCGGAACGCACTCATACCTGTTCATCTCTTCAAGGCCTTACTCAGTTGGCAAGATATTTTTACTCAAACAAATGTTAATGCCAACTCGTTTCATTAATATCATGATCAAATCCATATTACATGAAATAAGACAAGCACACACTTTCGTTCTTCCGAGTTAGGATGACATAACGACATCTCCCCCTGCTGGTAAAACCATACAGCTGATTACAATCATTTGGCACTGTCTAACTGTTCATATTGTATTGACTAATTACCAGACCATTCACATGCCAATTCATGCAGCCGAGTCAATAATCTGCTTGTATACGATTTTTGTGGAATTGCGATAAATAGCCAAAATACAATAAAAGACTTGTGGCTTCTTCTTATGGAAGGAGGTTTGTGTAAAATGAATTTAATGTTTATAATTTTCTATCAAGCTATTGAAATCTATCATGGTTAAAAACGAATTTTTCGTTCTAAGCAGAACTATATCATGTAATTAAGTGTTGACATGTATTGCCCTAATGAAATGGATAAAATAAC
>JAGGCT020003159.1:0-12500 GCA_017654935.2 Phymorhynchus buccinoides | reverse complement strand
TAATTTGACTATATATAATGGCTATAGTGTGTGCGCATGTATGCCTGTGGTTTGTGCGCGCAGATGCAAGCATGTGTATGTGTGTGTCTTTCTGATTTAACGTCTATCCACTACTTGTGATGAAACGAATGTGTGTGGGTTCTCTTTTATCTATCCCCTCTTCTGTCACACTATTTCTTCTCGGGCCTTGAGCCTTTCTTCCGGCAAAAGTGGTATAGAACATCCTCGGTTCCGTGGCAAAATAATCAAAGTGTTGATTGTGGCCACGCATAGCTAAGAAGAAGAAGAAGACTCCTAGACCCAGCACTGAAAACTACAATAATATCTTCAGTCCATATGCCTGAAATTACCTCCTCACTATTAACCCCTCTACTCAGTCATGTGGGAAAATGTATATATCTTCGAAACCAAAATACAAAGCAAGGAATTATTTTGCTAATAGAAATACAAACACAATACATGAAACAGTCGAATATTATTCAAGTAATAATACATTAATAGCAAAAACGACTGTCAAATAATTATTGTCTCCCTTGAGTACTTACTGATATTAATTAAATACCGAACACAAACAATGAACGTCTTCCTGAAAAGTATTTGGTTCTGCGCAAAATAGTATGCATTCATCTAATAATCATTACTACATGTACTACAAAATACAATCATCACTATAAATTCTAATTACAAAAACTTACCCCAGTCCACTGGTTACTGGGTTATAAAACATCCTCCAAACAACTAGAGGACGGAGTTCTTTCCTCGACAACCTTCCGTATTGACAACCAGAAACAGAGCTGAAGAAAAACCTATTCATACTACGAATCAGGGACGGTATTCATGTCAAGATAGCATGAGACTTAGCATGATGCTAACTTAGAAGCTCTTCCAAAAGTCCTATTAAATCCTAAGGACATTGGAAGAGCTTAAGTTAGCATCATGCTAAGTCTCATGCTATCTCAACGTGAATACCGTCCCTGAAAACAAGAGTTAAATTGAAATAAAACATTCACGTGCAACTCACAAAACCTACCAGCTAAAGATAACCTACATTCAGATTGAAACTGCGCCCGTGAAAGTTAGTGTGTGCACGCTAAAGTTAAGGGTATTCACGTTTGCAACCCCCCACCCCCCCCCCCCAACCCACCCCCCCACCCCCCAGATAAAAAAAAAAAAGGGGGTAGGCCCTGCGCTTGCGGCGACGCTCTCTCCGGGGGAGAACAGCCCGAATTTCAAAGAGACAGTCTCTGTGACTAGAATATGCCAAATACCAATCAGATATGCTATGTCTAAACCCGTATACACACACTCTCTCTCTCTCTCTCTCTCTCTCTCTCTCTCTCTCTCTCTCTCTCTCTCTCTCTCTCTCTCTCTCTCTCTCTCTCTCTCTCTCTATCTCTCTCTCTCTCTCACTCTCTCTCTCTAGTCAATAATAATAGGTTTGATTTTGTTATTGATGTTTTACAATATTGGGATGTTTTTTGCATGCTTTATACTGTGTGCTTATTTCGTTTTCCATTTTCCTACTTATTTATTTATTTATTTATTTATTAAGACAACTTTCATAGCGCCTAATTTTTAAGCTCTAAGCGCTTTACAGAAATCACTAAAATGAATAGTAAACACAATGAACAAAATGTATGCATTAAACATTGACCAACACCCCCCTTCCCTGATCCCTCAGTCAATTTCTCAATCACGCCCAAATAATGAATGACATAATCTACAGTACACTTTCGCAACCAACTTGAAACACTCACACTGATGGACACTTAAAGACGCCCAGGCCACACTATTAACAAATCACATCCACACCCACACTTATAATGATAGAGAGAGAAAGAGAACGAGAGAGAGAAAGAGAAAGAGACAGACATACAGACAGACAGACAGAGAAAGACAGAGAAAGACAGAGACGGAGACACAGAGAGCCAAACAGAGGGACAGACAGAGAAAGAGAGAAGATGTATGTATTTTGTCAAGAGGGCTGGATGTAAAAAAGCTTGTTATTGCTTACTCTATTACCCTCTTTAAATAAAATTCATTCATTCTCTCCCCCTCTCCCCCCCCCCTCTCTCTCTCTCTCTCTCTCTCTCTCTCTCTCTCTCTCTCTCTCTCTCTCTCTCTCTCTCTCTCTCTCTCTCTCTCTCTCTCTCTCTCTCTCTCTCTCTCTCTCTCTCTCTCTCATATTCTTTGTTCTGTTTGTGTACTCCATGTTAGCTCAGTGTCCATAGAGGAAAACAAGACAGAGAGATAATCACGGGGCAACAGTAAACACACACACACACACACACACACACACACACACACACACACACACACACACACACACACACACAGGGCACACACACACGTACACACACACGCGCGCGCGCGCGAGAATGGACATTGGGTGAGTGGGTATATAATTGTAAAAGAAACCCCTATTTGCAGGTAATGTATTATTGTAGGCTTTGATTTGTAGGTATTATGTTTGTATATGAAAAAGATGAAGTTGTATGCATATGTAAACACTACGCCTATTTTCTCATATTCCGATGCTATGGTGTAATTGGATTGTTAATAAGCTGTTCATACTTATTGATTATGTTTGCATTAATTTTTGTTTGTATGTGCAAATCATTGAAGAAAAGAGAACCTTCTTTGCAAGGGGCCAATTTGTTTAAATAAACAAATAAACAAATGTGTGTGTGTGTGTGTGTGTGTGTGTGTGTGTGTGTGTGTGTGTGTGTGTGTTAAGAAGTTCGAACCAATGTTCTATTGAAATCTGTATGAACTGGATCTGTACTCACGTAAATGCTTCTTAACCTCTTTGTGCATCTGTGTAATCCTGTATGCGTGCAAGTTCGTCTGTGTCTGTGCGTCTGCGCGTAAGTGCACACTTCTTTTTTCACACACCTATCTGATTTATAGCTGTTTCACACACAATGACTTATGTACTGCGTTTTCAATGTTCTTTTTTTCACTGACTGTTTGATTTATTGTTTTCATGATTGTCTCTGCAATTAGCAGAAAGACCGTGAATCTGGCATGTAATGGTACACTTTGTGTTGGAACGAACCTCACAGAGAGCACTGAGTCAGTACTGTACTAATGTTTTGTTGTTAAACCTCGTGTTGGAACGAACCTCACAGAGGGCACAGAGTCAATACAGTACTAATGTTTTGGTGTTTTACTAACTTCATTAAACTTCGTGAAGGCATTGAGCGAAAGCTTACAACACTTATAAAAGGAACAGTATCGGTCTGTATGGTTACTTGTAAAGTGTGGTTCGCATTGACCGGTGATAGGCATTGTTTGAGTAGTTCTATTTGGAAACTTGTCTTCGGTAGTGCCAGACATGTTAATTTGAAACTTTAGAAGTCATGTTTCTAGGTATATGAATCAAATCGTCAGGTTTACCACATAACTGCTTTTCTCATATTTCACCTTTCAAGTAAAACACAAACAAATAAGCAAACACACAAACCAACATAGAAACATAAAAGACATGCTTCCATGGTGTCGTTCACTGTAACACTTGAACGAAAATAGAAGATTACTCCAGCAACAATATTAACTTACCATAGCTTTTGTACAAGCGTTAGGCCGTATCTAAAGAACCATTTGTTGTCCATTCATAGCGTTGTGACAAAATCGGACTTTGACAACGACGCTATAAGCATGACGATAACAGTGAACCGAACATCCTGCCCTGGCTGATAGAGTTGACCCCAGCGACAACAGAAGTTGAACCAATCACAGTTACATCCTTAAGGTAGATGCATCAGTTTCAACACTGGTGCCATAGCCCTCTGTAAGTGCATCAGTTTCAACACTGGTGCCATAGCCAGTGTTACAGCTGAAGTCACTTCTTGTCCAGCATTTCAACAACTTTGAGTTTTTCACCGATGTTTGATGAGTTGTGACTGTGTCCTTCAATGCTGGTGTAACTGACACGTGGTGTTGACAAGTGTCATTTACAATGCATTCCAGGAATGTGATCAACAACAGTCTACGTCTGTCTCTGTCTCTGTCTGTTTGACTCTGTCTGTCTCTCTCTCTCTCCTCTCTGTAAGTGTGTGTCTGATCATTTTCAATCAGTTCTGGTCAATGGTGGTCAGTCTGAACAGGTTAGGCTTTCTTGTGGAGTCCCCCAGGGGTCTGTGCTTGGTCCTGTCTTGTTTATTTTGTATACGTCACCTCTTGCCAATGTCATCGACCAGCACAACATGAAACATCACTTCTATGCAGATGACTCACAACTCCAAAACAGTACAAACCCTGAAGATCTAGATTCCATTCTTACACAAAGTAACAACTGCTATATTGATATTCAAAATTGGATGGTTCAAAATAA
This sequence comes from Phymorhynchus buccinoides, assembly GCA_017654935.2. Taxonomy (NCBI): domain Eukaryota; kingdom Metazoa; phylum Mollusca; class Gastropoda; order Neogastropoda; family Raphitomidae; genus Phymorhynchus; species Phymorhynchus buccinoides. The sequence goes on along the minus strand of JAGGCT020003159.1, from coordinate 8,164 downwards.
ACTTCAATTAAATGGTGACAAACCCGAAGCAATGCTTGTAGGTTCAAAAAACAAACTAGCCTCTGTTTCCATAGAGTCAATCCAACTGGGTAACAATATCATTCCCCTCTCAGACTCAGTCAAAAACTTAGGTGTCACTTTGGACAATACTCTTTCCATGCAGAGTTTCCTGACTCAGACCTGTCAGTCCTGCTACTATCAAATTCGTTGCATTGGCTATATTCGTAAATACCTCTCAGATGAAGCCACAGCAAAGCTTGTTACTTCCCTCATCCTATCTCGTATTGACTACTGTAATGCTCTCCTTTCTGGCCTATCAGTCTCTTCTCTATCTTGTCTCCAGCGTATTCAAAACACAGCTGCTCGTCTTGTCCTTAGGAAGAAAAAGTTCGATCATGTTAGCCCTCTTCTGCGTTTTTTGCACTGGCTTCCTGTCGCAGACAGAATTGAGTATAAATTAAACACACTTTGCTATAAATCTATTCATAAAGCTGCTCCATCTTACCTCTGCGACAATATTTCCATCTATACGCCAGCTCGCACTTTACGTTCAGTTTCTGACCCTCTTTCTCTCCAGATCCCTAGGTATAAGCTTTCAACTGTTGGTCGGTGCTCTTTTGCTGTCTCAGGACCGACCTCCTGGAACAAACTTCCTCTCTCCCTCCGTCAGCGACCGACTCTCTCTGCTTTCAAAGCTAACCTCAAAACCCACCTGTTCCCCCGTCATTAAAGCTCCTCTCTCTTTATCTTCTCTCTCTTGCCATTAGGTCTGTTTCTGCTATATTCCATTTATGTTATCCGTGTGTGCTCGCTTTGTATTGTGTTTTTGTTTGAATGCGCTTTGAATGCTAACGTGTGTGCGCGCTTTGATTTGATTCCTATCAAGATTCAGCGCCGTATAAATACTGTATGTTGTTGTTGTTGTGCGCGTGCCTGTGTGCGTGTGTGTGTCTGCATGCGTGCGTGTGTGTGTATGTGTGTGTGCGTACACTGTTCGTCCGTGATTCGCTCGCTGTCTTGTTTTCCTCTATGGACACTGAGCTGACATGGATCACACAGACAGAACAACGAATATGAGAGAGAGAGAGAGAGAGAGAGAGAGAGAGAGAGAGAGAGAGAGAGAGAGAGAGAGAGAGAGAGAGAGAGAGAGAGAGAGAGAGAGAGAGAGAGAGAGAGAGAGAGAGAGAGAGAGAAAGAGAGAGAGTGAGAGAAAGAGAGACAGACAGACAGAGAGAGACAGACAGAGAGAGACATAGACAGAGACATATATACAGATAGGTGGGCAGATAGACAGACAGAGAGATCTCTGACCACTATCGAAGACCTACTTGAAAAGATCTAAGCAAACTCTATTTAGACATAGCATATCTGATTGGTATTTGGTATTTGGCATATTCTAGTCACAGAGACTTGTATCTTTGAAATTCGGGCTGTTGTCCCCCAGAGAGCGCGTCGTCGCAAGCGCAGCGCCTACCCCCTTTTTTTTTGGGGGGGGGGGGGGGCAGGGTGATGAGAGGGGTGGCAGAATTTGAAAACCCAGCTATTTGAAGGCCGGGATTAGGAGCGAGGTCACTCATGCTGCAGCCATTTGGCAGGCGAACGTCTTAGCCGCTCTGCCACTTTTCTCTCAAAATTGAGGTGCCAACGTTCTTCTAAAATGATTGAGGACATTGGTAATCCAATTGTGTTTGCTTTTGGATTCTGTGGAAATCTGGTGATACTTCTGATCATGTTTCGTCTTCCTTCATCCACCTTCAGTGTTTTCATCAAGGTCATAGCTGTGTCTGATCAGTTGGTGTTGACAACAGGTCCTTTGGAACGATGGCTTTACAGGACATTTGGTGTGATGTACTCCAGTGCCCGTAGCGAATGGCAGTGTAAGCTGAATAGAATGGTATACAACACAGCATCGCCAGTATCGTCCTGGATGCTGGTGTCACTCACCATGCTCAGAGCTGCCTCTGTGCTGTGGCCACTTCGTGTCGATGCTAAGTGGACGAAGAGAAAGTCAAGAGTTACAGTCAGTGTTGTCATCTTCACTCTCATGTTGATGAATGGCTACATATTAGGATATTTTCGCATAAGAAATAACCGTTGCAAAGAGATGTATCGAGCATTGTACTTTCTTTGGGTTCGCCAACTTCAAACCCGTTTGCTCCCTTTCCCATTATTGGCTGTCAGCAACAGTGTTCTGTTGTGGTCACTGGTCAGATCTGTGAGAACAAACAAACGTCTTCCTGTTCAACAAGCCAGCCAGGATTCCAGACAACAGAAAGTGTCTTCACTGACTGTCACCTTGATTGCTGTCAGTGTACGCTTTTTCCTTCTTGCAACACCTGTCACTGTGTATTTAGTAATGGAGGAATATGTAGTAAACGGACGATATTGGATATTTTCTGAAGCCAGTTTACTCTTATGGTACACCAACAGTGCTGTCAACGTCTATCTGTACTGTTGGACTGGCAGGGTCAGAGCAGAATTTCTTAGGATAGCTCAAGAGTTTTACCGGTTATGTTGTGGGAACAAAACATTTAGCTCTTAAGCATTTCCATAGAATCAGAACTCACTGCATTGTGCAAAAACACAGTGTGTCCTAGGAAGTGAAAATTATGTCTAAAGTACCTACTTAAACTTAAACGCATGCGCACACTGACTACGCAAGAAAACTTAACCTGTTTCAACTTGAAAGTGTGCAGGTTTTCAATAATGGGACAGAGCCATGCTACATGGACAGCGTAAATGCATTGCTTGAAATGTTAATTAGTTATTGCTTTGACATAGATGGATAAAGCTCTCTCTCTCTCTCTCTCTCTCTCTCTCTCTCTCTCTCTCTCTCTCTCTCTCTCTCTCTCTCTCTCTCTCTCTCTCTCTCTCTCTCTCTCTCTCTCTCTCTCTCTCCTCTCTCTCTCTCTCTTCTCTCTCTCTCTCTCTCTCTCTCTCTCTCTCAGCCTTTGTGATTGCGTGTTCGTTTACGTTTGCTTGTTTGCGTAGGAATGTTTTATGTGTTTTTTGGTTGCAGTTGTTGTTGGTTTCTTATGCTTGTTTGTATTACGCCCCTTTGTAACCCCATCCCCATGACATGGGCATCATGGCCTGGTGCACTAAGCCATCCGATTCTCTCTCTCTCTCTCTCTCTCTCCTCTCTCTCTCTCTCTCTCTCTCTCTCTCTCTCTCTCTCTCTCTCTCTCTCATTCTTTCACAATACTTACTATATTTAGAACACATTCAAGCTAGAATTAGTCTGATACGGTTTCAACTCGGTGTGTCACAACTCAAAATTCACAGATTAAGGTTCAGATGTAATGTAACAGAGAACGATCTAGCATGCCCATTCTGTAGAACCCAAATAGAAACAGAGGTTCATTTTGTATTCAAGTGTCCCATGTATAATGATCTAAGGCAACAATATATACCAGCAAAATATTACAACAACCCATCCTTGTTTAGACTGACTATGCTATTAGCATGCCGAAACAAATCTATAGTTTTGCGCTTAGCTGTGTTTTTAGACAAAGCATTTCAGGTTCGTTATTTATATACGCATGTGTGAAATTATGTGCGTGTCCGTGTGCAAGAGTTTTACTCTAGTAACCGTATAATGTTTTGTATTTATATTTATGTATGTACATGGGTCGAGAAATCCATAATAATGGTCCTTGTATTTTGTAACCACCCCAATGACATGGCCCTACGGCCTATTCATTAAAAACATTCAGCGTTCAGTGTTCAGTGTTTTCTCGGCCCGATGTCGGAACTCAACCGGTTGCAAGACATTATGAGCAAGCTTTATCGTTTCCCTTTGTTCCTGTTTACACTTGAATTGTTCATTTCAGACGGGCATGTGGAGTATAGCGAATTTGCAATGCGCTCACACGTCTAACTGGTTTCTTCCTAAGCGATCGTCCGAGAACAATAGCAAAGAACAGTTTTAAACAATAATAATAGGGTGGGATCCTAATTACTCGAAAGAAGCTCACAGGAAACACAAAAGTCAAAAGTCCTAGAGATCACCTGTGATCACATTCTCTGTCAAAGGCCAGAGATCGGACATTACTTTAAAGCTTTTTCGATGCTCTCTCTCTCTCTCTCTCTCTCTCTCTCTCTCTCTCTCTCTCTCTCTCTCTCTCTCTCTCTCTCTCTCTCTCTCTCTCTCTCTCTCTCTCTCTCTCTCTCTCTCTCTCTCTCTCTCTCTCTCTCTCTCTCTCTCTCTCTCTCTCTCTCTCTCTCTCTCTCTCTCTCTCTCTCTCTCTCTCTGCATGTGTATGCGCGTGCACGCTTGTGAGAGTGTATGTGTGTGTATGCATATATGTGTGTGCGCGTGCGTGCGTGATTCACCGCAAAACATTGATTTTCTCTTACATCAACAAACGTCAGCTGTCCGTTCTGTGACATTGGACATGATCGCCAGGGTCACTGGAATAAGCAGCGCTCCAAAGCTGATTAGTCTACGGTCAGAACTGCTTTCAATGAAGATGCATCAATATGATTTTGATGTCATCAGATGCTGCATTATTTAGAAGGGTCTCTGAATTGGTTAAGTTGATGATTAAACCTCAAAACCATTACTCCACTGAACGCAGCTACCTCCACACTCCAGCATTGTTGTGACCAGTAGAATGGAGGACTCACGCCGCCTCCAACGGAATGCTTGGGGTGACATGGGAAATCTGATCTTTGTCATTGGCAGGCCTGTTGTGGTGGGTTTGGGGTTGTTTGGAAATGTGATGCTCATTATGATCATGCTTCGTCTGCCTGCATCCACGCCAAGCGTCTTCTTCATATTTCTGGCTGTGTCGGACCAGATGCTGTTACTGATAGAGCCATTCCAGATGTTACTCGTGAATTATTTTGATGTACCGTTGTTCAAAACAAGTGGCACCTGGCTGTGTAAGGTCAATACTTTTCTCATATACGTGACGCCACCTGTATCAGCATGGATGCTGGTGTCACTCACCATGCTCAGAGCTGCCTCTGTGATGTGGCCACTTCGTGTCGGTGCTGTGTGGACCAAGAGAAAGTCAGAGGCTACTGCTGGAATAATGATCACTGTTCTTGCCCTGATTAATGGTCATTTTTTGTACGGTAGTGACCTTAAAAGAGGACATTGTTCACCGATCGATTACAGCACAAAAATGCACCAATGGTATTTTAGATTCATTCAGCTTTGGGTTGACCTGTTACAAGGATGTGTTATACCTTTCACGTTTCTGGCAGGAAGCAACAGTGCTCTAGTGTGGACACTGGTCAGATCTGTGAGAACAAACCAACATCTCTCTGTACAACAAGCCAGCCAGGATTCCAGACAACAGACAGTGTCTTCACTGACTGTCACCTTGATTGCTGCCAGTGTTTGTTTTGTCCTCCTGACAGCACCGATAAACATTTGTCTGGCATTATATGACTTCATTGACTGGAGTGATCCCATACAAAGCGCTAAGTGGAGGTTGCTTCAAACTGTGGGCTTTGTACTGTGGTACACCAACAGTTCCATCAACTTCTACCTGTACTGTCTGACTGGTACCAGGTTCAGAGAAGAGTTTATAAAAATAGCTGCGGAATTGTACGCCATTTTCTGTAAGAGGGAGAGTCAGTCACCCAGAACATGACAATGAAGTCAAATGCTACCATATTTCTAGCATGAAGAAATGTTGAAGTGTTTAGCCAAATGTATTAATGCATTGAGCCATGACTTGCTTTGGCCTGTGCAGCCACTTCCACTCCATCCGTTCCTTCCTGTTGTTCTCCTCACACATACCCCCTCCCTCAACTGCATGCATAAGAGTCAGTTTAACAGCATACCAGGATTTCCATCGATAGATCCTACATTCGCATTGCATGCCTTATAAATATCAGTATTAAAAAAACACAGTATCTTCAGATCGAAGCCAAACAACACATACACATTCACAAACAGTCATACTTTACAACAGTCTCGGATACCAGTATGGCTTTATTAGTTGCTAGACTTCTAGGATGCAGAATTTAGTTTGTCCGCGTTTTACTTTAATAATATTCCGGGACGTTTAAATAATGATACAGGTAATCTGTTCATGTTGTGAAAACAAATGATTGTATTAAACTTACATGTATGGCATTGTCAGCAAAAGGAGGAGTGTGTGTGTGTGTGTGTGTGTGTGTGTGTGTGTGTGTGTGTGTGTGTGTGTGTGTGTGTGTGTGTGTGTGTGTGTGTGTGTGTGTGTGTGTGTGTGTGTGTGTGTGTGTGTATGTGTACGTGCGGGCACGCGCGTGCGTGCGTGCGCGCGTGCGTGTGTGCGCGTGCGTGCGTGCGTGCGTGTGTGTGTGTGTGTGTGTGTGTGTGTGTGTGTGTGTGTGTGTGTGTGTGTGTGCGTGTGCGCGCGCGCGTGCGTGCGTGTGTGTGCAGACGGGAGGTCGTCTGACCTTTTACCTGGGTCTGCCGAGGTGAGCTCAAAGAATTTATTCCACTTGAACTTCCTAAATCTCCACTACCCCTTGGACTGTATAGGGAGTCCTCACATTGCTGTTAGTAGAACTTCATATATATCATCTACCCCTTGAACTGTATAGGGAGTCCTCACATTGCTGTTAGTAGAACTTCCTATATCTCCTCTACCCCTTGGACTGTATGGGGAGTCCTCACATTGCTGTTTTCAGCCAAGTAGAACTTCCTAAATCTCCTCTACCCCTTGGACTGTATAGGGAGTCCTCACATTGCTGTTTTCAGCCAAGTAGAACTTCCTATATCTCCTCTACCCCTTGGACTGTATGGGGAGTCCTCACATTGCTGTTTTCAGCCAAGTAGAACTTCCTATATCTCCTCTACCCCTTGGACTGTATAGGGAGTCCTCACATTGCTGTTTTCAGCCAAGTAGAACTTCCTATATCTCCTCTACCCCTTGGACTGTATGGGGAGTCCTCACATTGCTGTTTTCAGCCAAGTAGAACTTCCTAAATCTCCTCTATCTGTATAGGGAGTCCTCACATTGCTGTTAGTAGAACTTCCTATATATCTTCTACCCCTTGGACTGTATAGGGAGTCCTCACATTGCTGTTAGTAGAACTTCCTATATATCTTCTACCCCTTGAACTGTATAGCCTCACATTGCTGTTTTCAGCCAAGTAGAACTTCCTATATCTCCTCTACCCCTTGGACTGTATAGGGAGTCCTCACATTGCTGTTAGTAGAACTTCCTATATATCTTCTACCCCTTGGACTGTATAGGGAGTCCTCACATTGCTGTTTTCAGCCAAGTAGAACTTCCTATATATCCTCTACCCCTTGGACTGTATAGGGAGTCCTCACATTGCTGTTTTCAGCCAAGTAGAACTTCCTATATCTCCTCTACCCCTTGAACTGTATAGGGAGTCCTCACATTGCTGTTTTCAGCCAAGTAGAACTTCCTATATCTCCTCTACTCCTAGGACTGTATAGGGAGTCCTCACATTGCTGTTAGTAGAACTTCCTATATATCTTCTAGATAGGGACATTCCTAGTAGATCTTCCTGTACCCCTCAGACTGTATGGTGAGTTCTCACATTGCTGTTTTCAGCCAAGTAGAACTTCCTATATATCTTCTACCCCTTGAACTGTATAGGGAGTCCTCACATTGCTGTTTTCAGCCAAGTAGAACTTCGTATATCTCCCCTACCCCTTGGATTGTATAGTGAATCCTCACAATGCTGTTTTCAACCAATTGGAGCTGTAGATTCCAGAGAAGATGGACGTCAAAAAACTTGATAGAAAATAAAATATATGTAAATACTAAAATGATAAGGGAAGTGGATTAAAGATAACACAGAAGAGTTGGGTAACATGTAATTAACAAAAGAAAAAGAAGATGAGAAAACATAATTTTAAAAAGGCCAGAGAGCCTTACGTGTCAAAAACATAAGAGCAAGGCTAGGAAGACTAGAGTGTTGATGGAAAAAAACACATTTTGAAGGTGAAAAGGTTCCCTTATTTTACTGGGTAAAATGATGGTGTTGTTGCTCTCCAAGCATTAGTGTGGTTAGGAATAGTATCTGTCTTATGACGAAAAGACTTTTTTCGAGAATATTTTTTTAGATTGGATTCCTTCGTCTATTTTTGTACGGGATGATCTACCATGGCATTGTGTCTGTCTGTCTATCTCTTTGTCATTCTCTCTCTTTCTCTCTCAGCCAATGGCCAATGGCCGATATACAA
>JAGGCT020000315.1:7500-25159 GCA_017654935.2 Phymorhynchus buccinoides | reverse complement strand
ACGCAATTCTGTTCGAGTATTGAACACAAAAAGATAAACTTTCTGCCCTCCAAAGGGATTTTAATTTTAAAGCACACACATTTTGGCTACACACAATCTCAAAAGAACAAAAAAACGAAAAAGAAAGAAAAACACCTAGAGCATGAACACGCTAGATCAACCAGTCGCGTGGCAGCATTTTTACGGCACCAGTGACCTTGACCTTTCGCATGCCACATTTGACAGAGTGATAGCCAAGCAGTAAAAACAAGTAAAGCGAAGAAACACAGTGATATTAGTGGTCGTTTTCAAATCAAGATTCGTTTCTTGCCAAAAAACAAACAATAGTAATTTTTTTTAAACGGCTCCAGTGACATTGACCTTTGACCAATGACCTTCATTTTCGAACTTGGCCTAGATATCCTAACTACCAAAAACAAAACAAAAAGATATCCTAACTGCCTATATCTATGCTAAATTCGAGCCTCTGGGGTCCCTCCGTTCAGACGTTATCGTGGTGACATTGGTAGTCACGTAGATAGATAGACAGACAGACAGACAAATAGATAGATAGATAGATAGATAGATAGATAGATAGATAGATAGATAGATAGATAGTATGAATCTCAGTGAATAGCCAGCTCCGCACCCTTACTCTGAAGGACTGAAAAGTTAGTGCATTTGAAATGCAGAATAGTTTGCTTTGATAAAACTTTTCTGTGTCCAATGTCTTTAGTTGTGAACCTCAGAAACAAAACCAGTTAAAGCTAACTTTGAGTAATGTTTGTCTTCAAATAAAAAAGAAAATGATATAAATTGTGCTGATTTACTTTTTCTCCCAATGGGGGAGGGACAGTGCCTTATGCAAAGACAGCTGTTTCGATCTTGAGAAGATCTCATCAGTTTGCATGACTGTCCAGTGGATGCCAACCTGAGCAAAAAAGACATTCTACAAGAGAATGGTGTCCTCTTTGCATCAAATCGAAAATCCACAATAAAAGCAAACCAGCACAAAGTTAAACCAGAAATAGTAAAACAATTATGAAAATCTTATGTAAAATGAACAAAATAACAATGTTCTGAAATTTTAATTTCAAAACCTAATAGACATGACTAGAGAGGGCTAACTACTGAGATGATATCCAAATTAAGGATAAAAATAGTATGAAAGAAAAATCTCAGTGAATAGCCAGCTCCGTACCCCTACTCTGAAGGACTGAAAAGTTAGTGCATTTGAAATGCAGAATAGTTTGCTTTGATAAAACTTTTCTGTGTCCAATGTCTTTATTTGTGAACCTCAGAAACAAAACCAGTTAAAGTTAACTTTGAGTAATTTTCGTGTTCATATAAAAAAAGAAAAAGAAAAAATAAATTATATAAATTGTGCTGATTTACTTTTTCTCCCAATGGGGGAGGGACAGTGCCTTATGCAAAGACAGCTGTTTCGATCTTGAGAAGATATCATCAGTTTGCATGATTGGTCTGCAATTTGACTGGATGGAAGTTCAGTTTAACGTCGCGTATCGGCTTTCGCCATGTACGACGGGCTGAACAAACCAACCAGGGTATAAACAAAAATTTATATGTTCCTGAATCACTGTCTTAGCCAAAAGGCAGAGAAGCGATCAGAATGAAATTTGACTGATGAAATTGATTACGTCCTCTCGACCTGGGAAGGCACATATGGGACATAATGAAATTTGACTGTCCAGTGGATGCCAACTTGAGCAAAAAAGACATTCTACAAGAGAATGGTGTCCTCTTTGCATTAAATCGAAAATCCACAATAAAAGCAAGCCAGCACAAAGTTAAACCAGAAATAGTAAAAATCTTATGAAAATCTTATGTAAAATGAACAAAATAATAATGTTCTGAAATTTTAATTTCAAAACCTAATAGACATGACTAGAGAGGGCTAACTACTGAGATGATATCCAAATTAAGGATAAAAATAGTATGAAAGAAAAATCTCAGTGAATAGCCAGCTCTGTACCCCTACTCTGAAGGACTGGAAAGTTAGTGCATTTGAAATGCAGAATAGTTTGCTATGATAACACTTTTCTGTGTCCAATGTCTTTATTTGTGAACCTCAGAAACAAAACCAGTTATTGTGAACCTCAGAAACAAAACCAGTTAAAGTTAACTTTGAGTAATGTTCGTGTTCATATAAAAAAATATTTAAAAAAATGATATAAATTGTGCTGATTTACTTTTTCTCCCAATGGGGGAGGGACAGTGCCTTATGCAAAGACAGCTGTTTCGATCTTGAGAAGATCTCATCAGTTTGCATGATTGGCCTGCAATTAGATAGATAGATCGATAGATAGAAAGAAATACATTTTTCTTTGATAAAACTTTATTTGTGTCCAATGTCTGTCTTTGTGAACCTCAGAAACGAGCTCATTTGTCATTAACTTCATGATTAATTTTGTTCTGTGTTCTGAAAAGAAGAAAATAGTAAAATATGCTGATTTACTTTTTCTCCCAACGGGGGAGGGACAGTACCTTATGCAAAGACAGCTGTTTCAATATGTGGAGTTCTCCTCAATCGGCCTGCATTGGATGTCCATTGAATGTCCGAACTGAGATCACAGAGAGAGAGATAGACAGACAGAGAGAGAGAGAGAGAGAGAGAGAGAGAGAGAGAGAGAGAGAGAGAGAGAGAGAGAGAGAGAGAGAGAGAGACAGAGAGACAGACGGACAGACAGACAGACAGATATAATTTCCGGTCGGCCAGAATGAATCAGTGTGGCCTTGTGGTTGCCACCATTTTAAATGAAAGGGAGAGCAGCAGGAACTAACTAAAGGGCGACAATCAGTCACTTAGTCATCGTTCTTGCTTTAACAGTCAAAAGGCCAGGGACCATAAGACAGGGTGCAATGGCAAAAGAAAATCACCTTCCCTTTTCTTTTAACCCCAGGCGAAATATGGGGATGGGGGAAACTTTATAACAATAGTGTCTGTGATGTACTATGTATTAGGTATTAGGTACATTATAGTCACAGAGGCGTCTCCGTGAAATTCGGGTTGCTCCCACCTGGAGAGCGCGTCGCTGCCAGAAGTAGCAGATCGATAGCCAGAAAGAAGTGTCGCGTCCGCGCCCCGAAACCCCCCCATTTGTTTAATGCGGTTTTCGTGATGAGGAAAGAAAGGGGTGGGTGGGTGGATAAATTTTGACCAAATGACAGCTTTATTGTTGCCACTGGGTTTAGCGTATGCTAAAAGCATGGGCACATGGGACCTCAGTTCGTCGTCTCATCTGACCGTAAGGCCTAGAGCAAAGTGAGAGGAAAAATCCCCTGCACCCAGGTTCAAACTCGGGTTTACTTGACACGAGGTGAACGCGCTACCACTGTGCCACTCTACACCTCGGTTACGACCGATCATGTGGATTTATCTTTGTACTATGAAGGGTCATGTGTGTGAAATAGAGTTTCGTAACACCTCAGAAAAAGGAAAATAATAGAGGCTATTGAAATAGAAAGATGAAATAACACTCAGTTTGAACAAAGACCATGGCTACGAATGGTCGATTTAGCTGCTGATTTCACCTTCATATGGAGTTTGTCGCCACCTGGCGGTTGAATCAGCACCTAAGTCGCACGTTGCCTCCCCGGGCCCCCCACATCTACAAAAGTATTATCAACAGCAATCAGGCCAGCAGTGAATATTACTCAGGAGGCAGCGACCCCACCAGCCCCCAGACATCCAACCCAGTATGGGTTGACAAATAAAAGGCCAGCAGTGAATACCTCAGGAGGCAGCGACCCCACCAGCCCCCCAGACATCCAACCCAGTATGGGTTGACAAATAAAAGGCCAGCAGTAAGATGGCCGAACATTTCCCAATGTATTTTCTTTTTCTTTTATTTGTTATATTAATTTTTGTAGTTGTTTTTGTATGGGATCTCAGTAGGAACAATACAGAGTATGGGAAATGCTTATCGGACACATGCTGTAAATTTGTGCCTGATATTCAGTTTCTTCTTCTGCTGATTTAGTCACACTCTTTACAAATGTGTCTTCTTTCTAAAATTGTAACATATGTCCTTATACACAAAAACAGTAATATAATGTTTGTTGGTGACTGAAAATCTCAGAATGCTTCTTGTGTATGTCATTATATGACTACCTGAAATAACTACAGCTGCAGTTTCCATGAGTGTAATTGGTTTTTTTAAAATGTGTACCAGTCAGTGGTATTAGTTTGTACCTGGCCTGTGGCTTTCATGAGGATGATGTAGACCAAGTGCCCAACATTTCTTTTTTTTCCCTTTCCATTGTGGTTTTGCATCATTGAATCTCGAGTCACAGAGTACTAGCATAAGAACTTACATAGTCACAACAAAGACGTCATACAGCTAGTTTGTGTGTGTGTGTGTGTGTGTGTGTGTGTGTGTGTGTGTGTGTGTGTGTGTGTGTGTGTGTGTGTGTGTGTGTGTGTGTGTGTGTGTGTGTGTGTGTGTGTGTGTGTGTGTGTGTGTGTGTGTGTGTGTGTGTGTGTGTGTGTGTGTGTGTGTGTGTGTGTGTGTGTGTGTGTGTGTGTGTGTGTGTGTGTGTGTGTGTGTGTGTGTGTGTGTGTATATATATATATATATATATGTGTGTGTGTGTGTGTGTGTGTGTGTGTGTGTGTGTGTGTGTGTGTGTGTGTGTGTGTGTGTGTGTGTGTGTGTGTGCGTGCGTGTGTGTGTGCGTGTGCGTGTGCGTGTGTGTGAAAAACATCTCTTCCACTTCACAGCACCTAAACGACTGAACGTATTTAGATGCTGCCCGTTGTGCACTATTGACCAAATGTCAGGCTATCTCATCATAATCACTGTGGACGAGACTTGAATATTTCAAAGATATTTCAAACATAATGGTTGGGATTCAAACAAATTGGTTTGGTGAAAAAAGTGTCATCAAAAGATGTTGTTGTGTAAAATGATAAACAACTGGGTATTGTTGTACCGACACAGGACACTTTTAACACACTCTCACACACACACACACACACACACACACACACACACACACACACACACACACACACACACACACACACACACACACACACACACACACACACACACACACACGCGCGCGCGCGCACACACACACACACACACACGCATACACGCACTAACCCAAGACTATTATTTCCATTGTCTTTCATCAGCAACTTGGAGTACAGTTTACATGACTGAACCATTGTGTTTTATTATTTGAGAGAGAGAGAGAGAGAGAGAGAGAGAGAGAGAGAGAGAGAGAGAGAGAGAGAGAGAGAGAGAGAGAGAGAGAGAGAGAGAGAGAGAGAGAGAGTGAGTGTTTCCCCTTTACCATAATATTTTGTGAAATAGTGCTTTTCAATAATACCAGTGTGTCCTTTGTAATAGTTGACCGTTCACGGGTATTTCTTGTTTAAACAGAGAAAAGCTTTTCAAGTTTTCCTAGAGCTTGCATCAGACTCGATACAACCGGTGTTACCATCTTGCCGGATATTCAACCATCTTAACATCTGCTCTTTCGTCACCACTCCAGACCGGATGCAGACCTGCACCACCTCCTGGGCCATGCTGGGATCCATCCTGGGCAGCTCGACCTGCATGGTTCTCAGGATCCTCCTGGCATTGTGCTGCATGCGGGCTGTCCTCCTCTTTTCCAGGACCGTGTTCAGGGTGTACAGGAACGGGTTGAGGGCAGAGTTCACGGGCAGGATGAAGATGGCGGCCCACACGTTGACCTCGCCAGGAATGGCCACGTCAAGGAAGGCCAGCAGGCCCATCAGCCCGATGGGGAACCAGCAGCAGAAGTCGGTGAACACCACCAGGAAAAGGCGGCGAGCGATGGCCGCGTCTTGGTCTCTCCGCTGCGAACCCGCCATTTTCCCTGCATGGCGAATAGTATGGTAGATGAACGTCTGGCCTATGCCGATAATTGCGAACAGGACTAAATTCAGCACGATGAAAACTCCAAAGGCATAAAACTGACCAGAAAACTCCTTGCGGGTGATGGGCAGAGGAAGGCAGATGCCGGTTTCCCCATAGAATTCTAAGCCAAGCATTAAAGGTACTGCTGCGATGAAAAGACCCACAATCCAGATGACAACACAACCTAAGACAGAAGACCTTTCTTTGAAGTGGATCTGGCTGTTAAAGGGGAACGCCAAAACTAGCAGCCGGTCCAGTGTGACGAGACATATGGTCATGGCAGACATCTCGCTGGAGACCAAGCCAAGGAATCCAGCCATTTTACAAGTGAAGCTGCTTTTCCATTGCCTTTCTTTAGCCACGTACATGCCTTGGAATCTTGCATCTGCGATGCCAATGATTATCATGTAGACACCCATCACGAAGTCAGCAACGCACAAGTTACATACCAGAACACGAAAAGAGGCAGAGGACGTGTGTTGTTTGGAACACACTCTGATGATCAGAACACCAGCATTGCCAACAATGGCCAGTAACGACAGTAACCACAAGAATATTCTGAAGAAAGTTAAACGAAGCAGGTCATCACATGAAGACAGTTCGTCAACTGGAGCAACACACTCAGCCAAATCAGCTTGAAAATAACCACAGCACATATTTGAATCATCGGTTAGCAGAATGTTCAAAGCAGTTAAACCAGAGAATATTCCTTTATTGTAGAACAATATTTGGTTTCCTCGCATGTCTAATGTGGTAAGCTTATTAAGTGCACTTAAAGCTCTGTCTCCAACAGACTGAAGTCTAGTATATGTGAGTACCAGATGGTTAAGATCTTCCAGACCTGAAGATTTAATAAAGTCGTTGAAGGACCAGTCTATAACCCTCATGAATGGATTGCCAGACAAGTTTAGCGTTCTTAAACCTGTCAGTCCTTCAAACATCAGAGATGATAGGTTATTTAAAGTATTGAAACTCAAATCCAGAATCTTGATTTGTGGCATGTTTCGTAAAGAAACATCACTTAAATTACACCAACTGAGGTTAAGAAAATTTAGGCGAATAAGTTCTTGCAAGGAATGTGATGTCACATTACTGCTTCGACTGAGATCTAAGTAACGTGCGTGCCACAACAGCGATGTCTCAGAAAAAAAAGTGCACTTGTAGGCAAATCCTTCACAGAGGCATTGCTCTGGACAAAGAAGATCGCAATAGCGTTCATCGTCTTTGTACGGACAATGGTTTATCCCATCACAAGTGAAAATAGGATGCAGGCACTGGTCAGTATTCTGACATATGTAAAACCCGGGGCACGTGATGTTCTCTGGAGCAATGTTCTCATCTTCACCAGAAGGACAATCCTTTTCGCCATTGTTGAGCAGGAATGAGGGAATGAATAGTCTGTTGTAGCATTGGAACACCTCTCCTGTGTTGTCTATATTTACAGTTGTCATCATGGACATTCCATAACCATTAAACACAACAAGACTACGTGTATACAACTTCAAAAATGATAGGTCGAAATAAAAATCAATTTTAGGGCAGCCATCAAGGAACAATAAATATTGTTCAGGCACACATCCGATACCAAAACACACTATCATGCCTTTAGTATTGCATTCCAAGCAGTTCGTTTCGTCAGAATCATCATAACAGTCCAGCATGCCATCACACCGTTTGGATTTGTCGATCATTTGATGGTTGCCACAGACGAACACTGACTCCAACACTGGGGAGTCAGGTACTTTCTCACAGTCCTCTTCGTCACTCCCATCAGTACAGTCATCATTGCCATCACAGACCAGGGTGTAGTGAACTGGCGGCCCGTAACGGCAGTGGAACAAGCTGAAATTGAAAGAGCTCCACTGCCCATCCGACGAACACTGGTGAAATGCCTGCACCAAAGAACCATCAGTGCACCGCTTGGTGGCTATCCTGTTAGGAGGGCGGGACGGGGGAGAAAACTTTACGTGGGCTGGTGGAGTTATTAACTGAACTATGGAGGGGTTGGGTTTCATGCATACATAGGCATGCGGGCGAAAATCAGGCAGCACACATTGTAAAGGTATGAAGTGAACCATGGGGTAAACAGCTAGAACTGCACAGTCCAACTTCGCCCCATCCCATTGCAGCCGCATATGCGTGTAAGCTATAGGGCTGCCCTTGTCTCCCCACTGCCAAAGGAACCTGGTGTAGGCAAACTGGAGTTAAAGAAGTAAATACAAGTGATCTGCCATATACAACGTCAGACGCAATTCTGTTCGATTATTGAACACAGAAAATAAACTTTCTGCCCTCCAAAGGGATTTTAACTTTAAAACACACACATATTATTTTGTGAGCTAAAGAAAGAAATTAAAAGGCAAAATAAAATGCAAAGTGGCATAAGCTAAAAATACCTGTACAAGTGGCGTAATCTATGGGAAACTGGCCTCATTTTCTTGATGCCTATCACCACTTCTCTGTGTCCACTATGTCGAACTATTCTGGACACAAATGCCACTCCCTCTGGGTCAAGATGTTTGGCCAGGGATGCCTGGTGTTGAGAAGCACATTTCTTTTCCGCCCTATTAGGATATGTGGGATATGGTTCACCTGACCAAAACAAGTTACTATTATGAGTGTGAAACACCATCTTGAAGCACTGGTCCTTGTAAGGCACCCATCCTTGTTCGCAGCCCTGCTTGGTGTACTCACAGCCGCGTTCATCATCATTGTCTATACAATCCTTTACCATATTGCAACGGAGAGCTTTGGGGATTGTGATATTTGGATGGCGACAAATGTAAAAAGGAACACTATGGTCATACAACCCATTGACGCCGTTAATCCGGTCCACTACAGATATTGGCATTTCCTTGCTAGGGTGAGGGCTGTAGGAGATGTTCACAACGGAAAATCTCCGAATCAATATTGGCCTGTCAGCGTTAAGCTCGATGAGAACATTCTGTGTTCCAGTGAGATAAGGACTGAAAAACATGTCATTGTCAAACCTATTGTTGGTAAACTGCCTGGCCAACTTTCTTCTCATATTTCTGCTAAATCCGAAGATCTTCAAGACGTATCCTTCTTGCATGAATACATGATTGAACTGCAACACAATCCCATAACCGGGAAGGGAGCGAAGATCCCACGTCCATGTTTTACTGCATCTTGCATGCCACCAGTCAACCCTCGTCTCAATCACCCCATCTCCCTCCAACACTCTCACTTCTTCAACGTTCCGACATGGATCGTACGAGGTAGAAGCATGGGAAGCAGAAGTTGTCAAGTACTGCTCTGACTGGTGCTTTATGGATGTCCGAAGAATGGCCAAGGAGCTGTTCAATTCTTTTCTTCTGCTCCATGAATCATTTTCTTTCAGAGAAGATGTTGTGTCTTTAGACAGATCTTCATCTGAGGGAATAATATTTCTTTTTGTGTTTCGCGATTCAAACTGTGATGCATTAAGCATCCAAAGGCTTTGGAGCAACATGCTATAAAACATTACTGTTCTTCTTGCCATCTTGTTATTTATGCGTGCTGTAGCAAGGTAGGCTCCATTTTAAAACAAAGATTTAGTTTAGTTTTCTGTAACCCTCTAGAGCCAGCACTTAGAAATACTTCACTTAAAGCTATTGGGGAGAATGGGGTAAAAGGCCCACTGAGGGGTAAAAAGCCTCCACGTTTTCCATTATATGAGTAAACTTTTGCTCTTGTTCTTTTGTGCTACCTTTGCAAAGACTCACACCGAACTATTATGACATTGTGGTCGACGGTTTTACTTTAAGACAAATAACTATTTTATTTCTGTTTGTTATCTTTTTTATCATTTAGATTTGTTTTAAATTAAAAGCTGAAAATAGCAAGATAGTTCCATTATCTTTATGTATTCAAGAAGCTACTTCTATGGGCTTTGGAGTGATACTTTTCTATTTCAGAAACGTAAGTGTAACATAATTCAAGGCTAGAAGGCTATTCCACTATTGAATGAATGTTGATTTGTTTGTGCACAAATTCTCTCAACCACTGTTGTTGTGTACTGTGTGGGTGATGGTCATACAGGCAGTCCTGGGTCATCCTTTTTTGACGATGAACCTGGAGTCTGTCTCAATGTGGCTATTGCTCATGCTTTGCTAGGCGACTTGGTGCCGAAAATAGCTTTGGTGAAGGGAGTTAATTACAGAGGGAGTTGCCTTTCCTTACTTTACCATTATCCTCTCTCCTCGCTTCACTATTTCTATCTCTATTTATCCCAACTTGTATGGAAACCAAAGAAGAGGCAGAGACGGGAAGAGACAGAGACAGAGAGTCCAATTACACATGTACTGTATAGGGAAATATGGAAACCAGAGAGAGAGAGAGAGAGAGAGAGAGAGAGAGAGAGAGAGAGAGAGAGAGAGAGAGAGAGAGAGAGAGAGAGAGAGAGAGAGAGAGAGAGAGAGAGAGAGAGAGAGAGAGGGAGAGAGAGAGAGAGAGAGAGAGAGAGAGAGAGAGAGAGAGAGAGAGAGAGAGAGATGAGAGAGAGAGAGAGAGAGAATTAATTAGAGAAAGAACGAGAGAGAAACAGAGACACACAAAAGGAAATTGGGAGACAAAGAGGCACAATGAACTAGATACAGAAATGTACACAGAAAGACACGCAGTTACACAGTGCAATAATGAACCCCCCAAAAGAAGAGAGGGTGTCATAAAAAGAGAGAGAAAAAGATTGAAAATAAGATATAGACAGCGAGAAAAACAGAGATAGGGAGAGAGAGAGATAGGGGGGCAGAAATGGGGACAGACAGAGAGAGAAAACAGTGAGAGACAATGCGAGACAGACAGAGTAAAGAAACATAAAATAGACAGGAACTGACGGAGCGAGAGACAGAAAGAAAGAGAGAGATATATAGACAGAGATGGAGAGAGAGATGGAGAGAAAGAAACAGAGAGACAGAGAGAGAGAGACAGAGACAGAGTGAGACAAAGAGAGAGAAAGAGGAAAGAGAGAGAAAGAAAATAAGAAAGAAAGAGAGAGAGAGAGAGAGAGAGAGAAGAGAGAGAGAGAGAGAGAGAGAGAGAGAGAGAGAGAGAGAGAGATAGAGAGAGAGAAGAGAGAGAGAGAGAGGAGAGAGAGACATAGATAAATATAGAAGCAGAGAGAGAGACAATGATAACAAAAAGTGAGAGTGAGAGATACAGAGAGAGAGAGAGAGAGAGAGAGAGAGAGAGAGAGAGAGAGAGAGAGAGAGAGAGAGAGAGAGAGAGAGACACAGAGAGAGAGAGAGAGAGAGAGAGAGAGAGAGAGAGAGAGAGAGAGAGAGAGAGAGAGAGAGAGAGAGAGAGAGAGAGAGAGACTTTAAACTTCAAATACTTTATAGTTAGTTTATTTTACAACGATAAGAATTTAGGCTTGGGACTAGTCTTCTATTCTGTCCTTGATTTTAAGCATGCAATTATTTAAGAACATTTAAATAGCGCTTCACTTTTAAGCTCTAAGCTCAATACATATCTAATAATATACATGAACATTGAGACACAGGAACACTGGAGAGAGAGAGAGAGAGAGAGAGAGAGAGAGAGAAGAGAGAGAGAGAGAGAGAGAGAGAGAGAGAGAGAGAGAGAGAGAGAGAGAGACCAACGAGACAGTGAGTGAGAAACAGTAACAAAGGCGAGAAATAGAGAGACATAAACATTGCTGTACAGTAATACAGAAGCAGTGAGAGATGAACACAGACACATGCAGATAGATAGGGAGAGGCAGATATATTTTGAGACAGAGGGGTGGGGGTGGAGAGAAACAGGGAGAGAAAGTGAGAGAAAGAGAGAGAGACAGAGAGAGAGAGAGAGAGAGAGAGAGAGAGAGAGAGAGAGAGAGAGAGAGAGAGAGAGAGAGAGAGAGAGAGAGAGAGAGAGAGAGAGAGAGAAAGACTCTATGACTCAATGTCTCAATGACTCAAATGTTTAATGACGAAAGCCAAACAAGCTCATATCACCACAGTCCCGAGAGAGAGAGAGAGAGGAGAGAGAGAGAGAGAGAGAGAGAGAGAGAGAGAGAGAGAGAGAGAGAGAGAGAGAGAGAGAGAGAGAGAGAGAGAGAGAGAGAGAGAGAGAGAGAGAGAGAGAGAGAGAGAGAGAGAGAGAGAGAGAGAGAGAGAGAGAGAGAGAGAAGGGACTGCACGTAGCCTACAGTTACACATATTTGAGACATTGAGATAGAGTAATAGAGAAGCAAATTATAATCAACACAGAGACATGGAGAGATACTTAGCAGAGAAAGCGGGGAGAGGAAGTCAGAGATTGAGATGGAGGGTGGGGGGGGGGGGGGGGGGAGAAAACAGTGAGAGAAAGTGAGATAAAAAAGAGAGAAAGAAACATTATAGAGTTTCTCAAACTAACCACACAAACACCATGATTCAAGCTTTCAAAACACGAAGGTTTCTTAGGCACAGAGAGACACAGAGAGAGAGAGAGAGAGAGAGAGAGAGAGAGAGAGAGAGAGAGAGAGAGAGAGAGAGAGAGAGAGAGAGAGAGAGAGAGATGAGAGAGAGAGAGAGAGAGAGAGACCTAGAGAGAGAGAGAGAGAGAGAGAGAGAGAGAGAGAGAGAGAGAGAGAGAGAGAGAGAGAGAGAGAGAGAGAGAGAGAGAGAGAGAGAGAGAGAGAGAGAGAGAGAGAGAGAGAGAGAGACAGAGACAAACAGACAGACAGATTGACAGATAGAGCTGTATCTGTCAATCTAGATAGGTGTGTGGGGTGGGGGTGGGGGAGGGGGTGGGGTTCGTGTAGATAAACATAGCAAAGTGAAAACATTCGGGGGTCAGTTTTCTACGTGTGGCCTTTCGTATAAAACAGTACCCCTCGAGTTGTAGAATATTGACCCGGGTCTGTATTCGCTGTAGAATACAGACCCAGGGATTGCTTTTCGCCGTAATAGTCTGGGATGTTATGTCATCTGGCTCAATATGTTTAGCTAAAATTGATTTGTTGGTTTTGATGTATTAGTTAGGGTACCCCAAACCTAAAAATCATAGGGTTCAAATTTCCCCGGCCCTCTACCCCCTTTGTGGGAGGAGGGTGAATCTGATCTATAAAACCCCTAAATCGGGCAGAGTTAAGTTCTATTCTTTCTGTAATTTCACATACTGTTTGCCACAGGTAGAACACATTTAGGTTTTGAATGATTCTGGGTGACTGTTTAACGTTTTCGTACTGTTCAGTAGGTAACAATACAAAGAAACTCTATGGAGAGATGGACAAAAGCGAGACTTCAGAGAAAAGGTCACCCTTGATCCATTGTTCGTGCCCTGAGCTCCGTACACTTTGTGGGAGCCTGCCCATGCCCAGGTCATGACTCTTCTTGCTGTTCAATAATTGATAACATATAATTTGGGTGACATTGTTTATTTTAAAGACCTATAAAATGGGTTTATGTCGGAGTTTAACATGCTATCTGTGAAAATGGCAAGTGGTACAGTGTTATCATTGTTAGCTTTTGTTTGTTTGTTTTAAAATAATTATAAGCCTACAATCTAGGATTAACTTTGGTGAGTTGGGGGAAGAGGGAGGAGAAGGGGAGAGGAGGGGTGGTGGTCGTCAGTTCTTGTGACGCTGTTCCCGCACAGTCAATATATAGAGGGATCCGGTTTCATGTATGCAAATGAGAATGTCACCTCTGTCGGCCGGCCATGATGGCTGGATTATTCGGGCTGCTAAGATACTTGGCGGTGGAACGCATTGAATTCTGATGTTTGCTTTTAGTCCTGAACATTTAACTACTGCACAGTTTATTACCATTGTGACGATTTGTCGAAACTCACTGACGCTCACCTCTGTAATCTGAACCCAAACGGCTCTCCAGCCAAAATGGCGTCCGACTTTCGTTACCAACAAAATCACGTGACATGATGACGCTATCCCGGATCCCTCTATATCCAAATTTCTGTACATTTGTGTTTTTGGAATAATACCAACACTTTTGAAGAGATTGTTTCAAAGCATATCATTGTTTGTAAATATTTGTACGTGAATTTAAAGCATTGTGCAGTAGAAAACCTTAACGTTCATTTCATTACAGAAAAAGAAATACATTGAACAATGCAAAGTGTCCATTTGAAGGATTCATAGTGAACAGACATTAATTATTTTGTGACGTTAAGTACAGCTCGTGCAACAATTATATTGTCATAACTATTCATCAAACAGTTAAAATCAAAAGAAAAATCCAAAACAAAAGCGCTAACTCTTTGTCAATGTTGCATCACATTTTGATGATTGAATACGCGTGTGGATATTTCAGAGTTTGTGTTTCCTGCCAGAACTTTCCTCATATTCATTTTATGTTCATTCACCAAAAATGACAAAGGAGAATCTCCAAGCAAAAGAGCTATTTCATAAATGTTGCATTAAAACTTCTTTCACAAATTGTGAAAATGCTCATGTTGTTGTGGAAGCCACCAAGCCCAAATTCGATTGCACATGGACTCATAGCATGACCACAACAAATTCAATATCAGACCTGCAGTAGGTTATCATTAAAAAAAATGCCTAGTGTCTATTATGCTTGGATTTTGTTATAACATTTTTTATTTCCCTCTCTCATCCCTCCGCTCTACAATTCCTTCTTTCTCCCACACACTCATCCATCAACATGCATTTTTCAATATTAAGCATATTAATTTATATGCTCGTGTAGCATGTTTGGACAAGAAACATCTGAATAATTGTCACATAAACATGTTGCTTGAGGCATTATCTGTCCAATCCATATGAAGTTTGATCAGAAATGTTTGCATTTGTGACACCAATTTGAATTTGAAAAAGAGAGAGTGATATTCCAGTTTTGGAAGACCTAAAAATCCAGTTACAGGAAATTAGGGACCACAGAGTTCAAGGAATGGCAATGCGCTCGAAGGTTCGCTGGATAAATCAAGGTGAAAAGGTTAATTAATATTTTTGCAACCTTGAAAACCGTAATTATTTAGACAAATCCATACCTTTTTTAGAAAAAGAAAATGGAACAGTAATTTCTAATCAACAGGGCATTCTCTGTGAAACAAAACAGTTTTATGAAAATTTATACTGTGTTAGAGAGGTACATGATGTTAATATTAATGATGAACTCTCTGAGTCGTCTGATGGGTCAGTTTTAACTGATGAGGAGAGTGAATCCATTGAGGGGTTAATAACATATCAAGAAGCTGCTGGTGCTTTAAAAATTATGAAAAATTATAAAAGTCCTGGACCTGATGGGTTCACTGTTGAATTTTTTAAGTTTTTCTTTATAGATATTGGCTCCTTCTTTGTGCGTTCCATCAATGAGGGATTTACTAAAGGTCAGATGTCAATAACTCAACGACAAGGAACTATAGTATTAATCCCCAAAGAAGAGAAACCTAAACGATTTATTAAAAACTGGCGCCCCATCTCCCTTCTAAACATAACTTATAAAATAGCTTCAGCTTGTATCGCTAATCGCCTTAAAAGTGTTTTACCAAGTATAATTCATGAAAGCCAAAAAGGTTTCTTGAAGGGACGCTTTATTGGTGAAAATATCAGATTACTCTATGATACCCTGTTATACGCGGATAAGGAAAATATTCCAGGCATGTTCTTATTAGTAGATTTTGAAAAGGCGTTTGATAGCGTTTCTTGGTCTTTTTTGCAAAAGTGTTTACGCTTTTTTAAATTTGGCCCAGACATAATTACATGGGTAAAAACTTTCTATACTCAGATTTCAACATGTGTTTCTATTAATGGTCAGTACTCACCTTGGTTCTCTATAAAAAGAGGGGTCAGGCAGGGGGATCCCGCCTCCCCTTACCTGTATTTAATTTGTGCAGAAATATTGTCTATTATGATCCGCAGTAATGTGCACATTAAAGGAATTAAAATCAATAACAAAGAAAATTTATTGTCCCAATTTGCGAACGATACAACACTGTGCCTTGATGGGTCAGAAAGGTCATTTAATGAAGCAGTGTCTATTCTTACAAGTTTTGCACTTTTTTCTGGTTTAAAAATTAATTTTGATAAAACACAAATTGTTTGGATAGGAAGTATGAAGAATTGTGGCATTCAATACATGCGTGACAAGAACTTTGTGTGGGATCCGGGAACTTTTAAAATCTTAGGTATAAAATTTTCTACCAACACTGAGACTATTGTACAATTAAATTATGATGATAAACTTTTTGCAATGAGACGCATACTGGCATTTTGGAGGAAAAGACAAATAACTCCCTTTGGAAAAATTACCGTCATCAAAACCTTAGTATTTTCAAAAATTATTCACTTATTAATTAATTTACCTGATCCCCCAGATGATTTTCTGAAAACTTTAGAGAAGGAATTATATATATTTTTGTGGAATGGAAAACAAAGCAAAATAAAGAAATCTGTGGTTGAAAAACAATATTTTGAAGGGGGATTGAAAATGCTGAATGTTAAACATTTTTTGTCTTCCATGAAAATGTCTTGGTTAAGGAGATTCAGTTGTGACTCTGATTGGAGAGACTTTACCATTAACATGTATCCTAGTCTAAATAATCTAAAGCTTTTTGGAACTGAATATGCTAACATTGTTATTGAAAAGGTGGAAAACCCATTTTGGAGGGATGTTGTTAAGCATTACAGAAAACTCTGTGTGAAATGTTATCCATCCTCAATACATGAATTCATGTCTGAATGTATTCATTATAACATTAATATTTTAAGGGGACGAAAGATAGTGTATTTGAAAGAGTGGTGTGATTATAATATTTTTTTTGTAAAAGACTTAGTTAATGGCAATGGCAATTTTATTACATACAACGATTTTTTGCTTAGATACCCAGGTATTAGAACCAATTTTATAGTGTATGAAGGCATAATTAATGCTATCCGAGCTTATTGTCAAAAATTAAATGTAGTTTTAACTAATAGATACAAAATATTAGAACCAAAAGCTTGGGTTTATATTAATAAAGGCAATAAGTCTGTGCAAGCCATCCTAAATGGAAATGATGCTATCCCGGCAGGAGTCACAAAGTGGAATGGTCTGTTTGAGACCCTGAGCTGGAAACACATTTTTTTTCATTGTTATAAAACAACTACAGATGTTCAGCTCAGGTGGTTTCAAACCAGACTGTTGCACAGACTACTCCCCACTCAAAAATATCTGTTTAGGATCAGAATTGTTGATTCTCCTGTGTGCAATTTCTGCAGTATGGATGAACAGTCAATTGCACATATGCTGTATGATTGTAGCATTGTACACAGATTTTGGACTAATCTTGAACACATGATTAAAGAAAAATGTGAACATTGTGACTGCCTTCAGATTGACAAAGAATTGGTTTTATTTGGAATTAAGCAAAATATTAAAACAGACAAAGCCCTAGACTTTATTCTCCTGTTTGCAAAATTTTATATTTATAAATCCAAACTAAAAAATACACAACCAAATTTACAGGTCTTCATAACCATATTTAAAAACAGATTAGAACTAGAAAAATATATCTCTTTTTTAAACCATGCTCTAAGGGAATTTGAGGGGATTTGGTTGCCTTACTCCACATTTATTTCTTGATTTTTTTTTTTTTTTTTTTTTTTATTTTTTTTTTTTTTTTTTTTTCCTTTTTTTTTTTTTCATTTTTTCTTCTTTCTTTTTTTCTTCTCTTTTTCTCCCCTAAATTCATAACGTAAAATATAGACATGTTTATATTTGATGGCTTTTTGTTTGTTTTTTCTCCCCCCAAACAAATTGAGGTTAAATACTGAGGCTCAATACTTTACCCTTTCGCCGCCAGCCATTTTTCAGCAAAACATTTCC
>JAGGCT020000315.1:0-2500 GCA_017654935.2 Phymorhynchus buccinoides | reverse complement strand
CAGAAAAATATGGACGTTTTATGCTTTTTGTCGGGTCTGCCAACATTGTTTCACACATTGATGTGGCAGCATTTTGATTTGCTGAATGCCTCAGTGCGGAACATTTCCATCCAAATTGTGAGGAACGGACTCCATGATGCTGCCTTTACTCCCCCTGGGCATGTTTGGGCATCCTGGTCATTCCAGCTCATGAGCAGTGCTGTCTTTTGAGAGCCCAGAGCCACACCATCTGGACGTTATGAAACTGGACATGAATTATCTTCACCAACGAGTTCAGGGGTCAGTCTTAATTTCATGGATGGTCTTGCTAGGGTGAGGAGATTATCAGGAGAGCATTACCAGGAAATGTGAGTCAGAGAGCATGACAAATCTCGAGGTGGGTCTTCGCGAAGGTTTGGGCCGGGTAAAAAAAAACATGGTTCGGCATGGTTCAGGAAAATGGTGTCACAAATGTCTTCAAAAGGAATCCTTGATAGCTGTTCCCTGCAGGGATGAGGTCATCGATGTCCACGTCAAATCTTCTGTTGGCATGTGACCCGAGATCTGACGTCATCTTCATGGATGATAATGCACCTTTGCATCGAGCATGGGTTGTTGACGCGCACCTGCAGCAGGAGATCATCGTCCATATGAGGTAGGTTTCCCAATCCAGAGACCTCAGTCTGATAGAACAATGTTGAAACATGCTCCTGGCAGCCGTTTGAAGCCATTCATAGCAGCTCAGAGGTTTACATGACCCAGAACAGTGCCTTTCAGAGGAGTATGTTGTGTCCACAAAAACAAATATAAAGAAACGATGGGCAAACCACAAAAGTGACGTTAACCTAAAGAGAACCAATACGTGCAGATTGGCCCACCATGTAGTTACAAGGAAGCACCCTAGCGACCCAACGCTAAGTTTCTTGACAATCACTCCCATCGAAAAAGTTGAAACTGAAAGTAGGTTGCTGGATATGGAACTGTATTGGCAAGACAACCTTGGTGCATCGTTGATTGGGCTGAATCAGAGGCAGGATCGCACGGCTGCACGGTCACAGAGAATACAATATAAGCAATAATTAGATCCTTCAGAAACAACTACAAGACTGAAGTCTTAGCTGCTGTCGATGAGTCATTCAAACTCGCTCTTCAAACCCCTCCCACGTCCAATCTGAAATCTAACATTCTTTAGCTTTGTCCATTATATCCATTCATTCCATTTCCTTTCCCAATCCAGGTTTTCTCTCTTTTCTCGACCTAAATTCTTTTATTTTTTTAACACTGAGTGAGTTCAAGGGATCCAGTGTGCCACTTGCTACAAAGCAACCACTGTGGTCACATACACTTTGTTTTTGTTTGTTTGTTTGTGTGGAGCCTTTTACTACAATGTTTTTTAGTGGAAAAACAAGGAACAAACAAGGTAACTTGTAAGGAATATAAACTTGATGTTTATGTTACATATTACATATTACATGACTATAGTCAGTAATAGTTACTAATGACTGTGATCATATCAGCTATATTAATAATGCGTATGGATCATAATTGATGTTTATTTGAAAATAAAGAAGGATTATTTGAAAACAGTGGTGTTCACTGCTCTTTGTCCACACGATAAGACATTGAATGTGCACGAACAGTAAGGAGATACCAGCCATTTGGACAATTCGATAGAAAACACCCACAAGTTAAAATTAGAATATAGATGTTTTTTGAAAAAACAAACTTGAGGCATATGAAATATTTGTATGCTTGAGATTTGTAAGCATGACAAATACACCTCCTCCCTCCTCCTCCCCCCCTTCCCCCTCCTCCCCTCTTCCCCATCACCCCTCCCCACTCCGCTTCCTCCTTATTACCAAGTCTCCAAGATGCAAAGTGGGATACTTTAAAGGAAATGTCATAGTATGGTGCAAATTATATGATATTGGCGATCCTTCATGCTGATGAGTTTTTAACTTTAATCTTACTCTATGATTTTAAAAGATCATCGAAAATATGGTATTCCACAGATCTTCTTAATTATAATTTGAACATCTATATATTTTCGTCATTTTACATAAGATTTTTCCATCTCTTTTTAATTAGTGCTGATTTGCTTTTATTGTAGGACTTCAATCTGGTGCAAAGAGACAACCATTCCCTTGTGGAAAGTCGTCTTGCTCAGCTGGAACCTTCACTGTGGACATTCTTGCAGGCTGACATGCAGACTGAAGAGTCTTACTCACTCTTTATACTATCCCTCCTTATTTCTCTCACACATTACACATTTTCATGCGATGCCGTTGTTGCGCTAAACCATCAACATGCAAGGTGTCGAATAAAACCATTATGTGTTTAGATAAAGTGATATTGCATGCACAGCACACGAATTCCCCACATTCTGATTGCTTTAGTTCCACCCAGAGAGCTACCGTTTTATGCAGGCAAGTATTCTTTTCAGTGAATGTTATTAAGGGGTAGGAAAAGACCTTAAAGTGGCACACTACAATACGAGAAAGGGGGACACAAACATTCGGAT
>JAGGCT020003158.1:10000-17078 GCA_017654935.2 Phymorhynchus buccinoides | reverse complement strand
GTTCACGAATGAGGTATCACAGGGGTATATTAATACACAGAGTGATATTATTGTCTCTCCACCTGATTTGGAGTTTTGCTGTCGTAGCTGTTGTTTGTGCTACACTTTGCGAAAATCTCAGGTTTTGACCCTTTAACAATTAGAACAGTAGAGCCGAGATACTTGTTTCCACTTTGCTCCGTTGATTTAAAAGTAATCTCCTGGGAATAGTTCACCACGAGTTTAGCCTTCTCATTGATCGTCTTGCCCAAATCTAAGGGTGCTTTGACAAGATGTTTTGTTAAGCTGGCCAGCTCTTCTTTTTCTCTCCCCACAAGACCATGGGCATCATCTGCAAAACGAAGGGTGACGGTTATCTTTCTTCAAATAGTAACTGTGCCTTCATGCTTTTTTTGGCATATTCGCATGCACATAAAAAAAGAATAGCGCGTCTCTGGCTGCGATGCACTCTTCAGGTGGGAGCAACCCGAATTTTACAGAGACGTCCTCTGTGACTATAAAGTACCAAATAAAGTACCAAATACCATAATATTTATTTCCAGGTATATGTTGAAGATAGTGGGAAAGAGCAGACATATTTGACAGACTCTGAGTACAATACAGTATCAGTTTCCTATGCTACAATTCAGGAGAACAGCACTCGTGGCCTTGTCATACATGTGTTCGCAGAGTTTGACAAGATTAGTTTTGATTCTATGTTTCTTCATGGTGGACCACGAGACTGTCAAAGGCCTTCTTAAAGTCAACAAACACAGGATAGAGGTCTTGTTGGTGCTGGATGTATTTCATACAGACCCATCTCATATTGACATTTGATAATAAAGACTTCTGAAGTTGCAGCTTCCTTTTCTCCAGTTGTAGATGTGAATGGCAGTATGGGCGGATATTATTGCTTCTTCCCCTGCTTGGACCAATTCTGTTCGTTTGTTGTCAATACCTGCTGACTTCTCTTTCTTCAACGCCTTGATCACAGTTTACAATTTTTCTTGCAACATGGAAGACTCAATAAATAACAAGAACACATCCCAAATTCGGTTGAAGAGGTCGTTATGCAACTAATAAATATCGACAAACCATGATATTGAGAAAAAACATATCCCCCGGGCGGGATATTTGAGATATTTATTCATAAAAAGCGCTAATATGCTGGAGAGAAATGGCAGAGAGAGGGGGGGGGGGGGGGGGGGGGGGGGGGGGGGGGGGGGGGGGGGGTGGGGGGGGGGTGGGAGGTAAAGCTACTTCAAAATGGACCATTGTTGTAGATTTGCAAATGCATTGGCAGAACCGGTTTTAGTCTTACATCGGATTCATGAATTTCTTGTGCTTGTCCACCGTTGCTGCCTTCAGGTCGACCCAAAGTGACCCACTGTAAGTGCTGTGTTTCATGGCTCCTCTGAAAGCCTGAATCAGCCGGGCACTTTCTAGATTGGGCAGAGAACCTCCCTTTTCTTGGCACTTTCGTTTGGCTTTCTCCATGGACATTTTGAAACGGGATACTTTATAGCTGTATGTGTAGCATCTTCCACCTGCAGCTATCTGAAAAACAAAAGGAGACACGTCCATGCACTATTGAAAATTATGATAGAATCAAATCATTTTCCCCACACCATAAGCCCCACACTGATCATTTCATCTTTTTTTTCTAATTCCTTTTTTTCTTTCTTTCCTTTAGGGGATTTTAAACAGCTTTGGATGCTTAAAAGTAAGCTTACATTGTACTTGTAGAACCTGATCCTTTCACAGAACACTAATGTCGGTACCGGTAAAAATGTAAGAACCGGCCATTATTGACACTATCATGAGACTCTGTCTCTCTCTCTCTCTCTGTCCTTCCCTCTCTCACATGGTCACATGGTCTGACGTAAGGCGACACGTTTTCTTCTTCGCGACAAAGCATATAAATTTCCGTTCAAAATGACAGTTTGGGTCTTCCATTAGCTGTTGAAGCAAGTTTGAACGCCTTCCTAGCCACCAACACTGTGTCCAGCTGGAAGTTATGTGGGAAGGAACGAACACGGTCGTCGTTTTGCGACTGAGGTCTGCAGTGAAGATGACAACAACAACAACAACAACAATGGTCGAATCTGAGTTGAACCAGTAAATCCAAGTTCAATATTATCGCAAGAAGCCTCCATCTCTGATTTGCCGTGACCAACAATGAACAAGACAACAGCAGCAGAAACAAAATGAACAGGTTGGTGCCTGCCAGACAGCCCGTTGGAAGAATAAACAGTGATTGTAGGCCTATCTGATATGTACCAAGACGATTTCTAAACCCGGTTTATGACAGTGGTTTCACTTCCAATAATCCACAACACCACACTGACACTGATCATGACATTGATTCCTCAAACGAAGTGGTCAATGGTGGTGGTGTCAAAAAGTATGTAGGCAGTCTGACTGATCATGCGGTGCAGACATCTTTGAGAGATCCAAACAAGAACCAGTCCATCAGAATAGTAGTGAATGACAGCAGATGAGCGCTGGAGTTTGCCAGAAGGAGAATGGCAGAAGAGTGTGCCAGCCTCCAAGCAGGAAAGCGGATCACAGACACAGAATATATGGAGTCTGTGGCATGTGCAAAAGGGGATCTTCAATTCGTTCTTCATCTAGTGCAGCTTCATGTTGGATAACAGTGTTGACGCTTGTGTGACAGAAAACGTCTCTTATCTGTTTTCGTTTGCATTAATTTGTGTAAAATTCAAAGAAGAAAAAAAAGACCTTTGACCTGGTTTCCATGTCATTCGATTTGCGTTGTTTTTGATTTTGCATGTTTTGTTTGTTTTTCAGATTCACTAAATGAGCAGTAACGCTTGATGGCAATACATAATTAATTAATTCATTCATTCATTCCCCCCTCCCTCTCTCTGGCATTATTGTTCTTTTGGGTTTTACTTGACCTTCCCCATTCCACATCGTTCAGTAGTGTAAGGACATCGGGCCTCATCCTCGTGCTCTGCACACTGCGAGGAGAAATCACAGGTAAAGTGCTCGTAGAGGTCAGGCCACAGGGACACTGTGCAGTTCCACAGATTCTCTCCTGGAACTCGACGTGGCAAAACATTCCTTCTGTGAAAAGAAAAGCGGAGCTTAAATTGTGTGCAAATTGTCTTCTTATTCAGTTCCAAATGAAAGGAAATATGCAGTTGGTCACTTTTTGCATAGCTGAAGTCTTCTGGAAAGAGAAACAATGGTCGAAAAGAATACTTGGAGAGTCTTTTCAACCAGGAGCCACATCGACCGAGGAAGAGTGCATACCTAGGTGACGGTGTTGGCCAGATGAGTGGACTGACGAAGATGCTGAGACCAGGTGGCCTGCTGAGTGTGATACAGTTCCTCATTAATGGCTGGCACCAGGTCGGTACCACCGACCTTAATGCTGTTGTTGTGTATATGTACCCTGCACACAATTGTTTAAGCTTTGGATGCAATTCTGGAATGCACACTTTAGTGCAAGCGTAAAACACAATAAAAGTCCATACATTAAAGAAAGCTAGCCTTTATTGCAAGGATAACAAACACAATCAATGCCTCATGGAGAAGATTTAAACAGTTTATCTCACTCAAAGCCATAGCATAACTTGCACCAAAGATCCGCTTGGCTTCCTCAGCACCTGACCACTGCCTGTGGAAACTTGGTATCTGGTATTCAGTCAACACAATTAATAGCCATGCACTGATGTAAACCTATTTGATAAAGATAAAATGCACAACAAAACCCCATAAACTGAAAAAAACTTCGAAGACTTGATGCTGTATAATTATTCTACTATTAAGAGTTGTGTTATGATCCTATGTTAAAGTTTACCACATGTAATTGCATTCCTTCTTAATTACGTTAACAGTGACGCGATTGCAATTGTCGTTGCAGGTAATGTGATGCCACTGTGTGTGGGACCACACAAGAGTAATGTTGCAATTGTCAGTTAGCGAAACATAATTGAACAGAGGAATATTTTTGTGGAGCTTCATTTGTTTTCATACATTAAGCATATATAAAGGAAACATCACATTTGGAAATGAGAAGTCCTGCAAAGATCTCTCACTTAGGTTGCCTCAATGCGTAGGCCTACTTACTGCTCTGAAGATCTAAGCATGACCCGGGAACACAGAAGAAGAAGAAAATAGTCACGCAATGTTTCATATGAAAGTGAAATAATCAGGAAAGGAGTAAAGTATTCGTAAGCATAAAATCCAGTTAGATATGAGTGATCAATTGCTTCTAGATTGATTGTTTATGAAAACCGTTGCTTAAATCAGTTTCTGGCCAGAGAACACAAGAAAAGTGTATAGAAATAGAAATACACGGCTTAGATACAAAGAATGGTGCGTATTTCAGTTATACAGTTCTCTCCTGTCACCCCATCTGAACAGAATGTGACATTAAGTGGTTGACATGGTGTGACATAACAGTACATAAAACAAAACAACATAACAGAACAAGACAACGTGACCTAACGTAGCGCAATATGATAACGTAGCGTAGCCAATCCGATCACGTTTACTTGCAAATCCCATGTCTTACCAGCAGCAGAAGAAACATACATCAGGCGAGGTCTCAAGTGCTGGCTCTCAGTCTGGTTAACGGCAGTGAAAGACAGAGTCACATTGGAATATTTATTATGATGTGCACAACCCCACTTCGGTCCAAGGCATTTCTCAGACACACGCACTAGGAAATGAACAGTGTCTGTCATACTGAAAAGTGCAGGAGTTGTGAGAAAATCTTTGCAAGCCATCATTCTATGATCTGATCCTACGATTTTGAGGAATTCTCTCAAATGAAAATCAGCACGGCCTCTGCATATGGAGGCCTGAACCCGCAGGATCTGAGGAGACTGAACAACCTGGACAACAAATTCACACTCCCATGTGTCCTCTCCCTCTATGTGCAGATAAGCAGCCGAGTTGTCCATACTGAATTCTACCACCGATGGGTGTGGGTGTTCCAGACATTCAACCAAACCAGATATCTTCATGAACACGTTGTGTGTTTTAGTGCTATTTGTGTAAGCTCCTTCTGTCGTGGTCTGTTGTATAAAAGTGTTTATTCGGTTTTTTTGAGCTTCTGTCTGGCTTTCAGCTGATTCAGTTATCGCTGCCAGATTAGAGATAATACAAAGTGTAAGCTTAAAGACCAGCAGTCTGGGTTTCATGATGGTGGCTATCAGGATCATGGTTGGCAATAGTTATGTCATTATGTCATTTCGCATTGCTGATGTTATAAACATTAATATTTCGTTTCACGAGACCAACGAATGGTCGATCGTCAACGAAAACATACTGGTCATACAGCGATGGACAAAACTTTAACCTTTCAAAAGTAGGCTAGTAGTAGCCAGAAAGAGGCCCCCATGGTAACGCCACTGACAAATGAGCTGTTTAGGTGGGGGTTATGGTCGTTTTCCTTTGACACCAGGTGGTGTAACATTTGCAGGCAGTTTTTCAGCAATGGAAAACTCACTTTCTTTCTCAGTGTCTAGCTCTCGTTCGCCCTCGTGTGGTAAAAATAGATTTTTGCATTTCTTTGTAGATACATATTTTATGCCTGCTGTATTAAGTAATTCAGTTGTTTGATCTATATTTTAAAAATAATAAAAAAGTTCAATTGAATTTAAATAAAATAAAATGATTGCAATTTCATATAGAATTTAAATTGTGTTCTTTGTATCAATGGATTGTGTGCCATTTCGCATTAAAAAAGCGGAACTGTACACCAAAATCTCTGGTATCAAAAGGTTAGCGAAAATTGAGCACTTTTGCCATTTTGAAAAGCTATTTCAAAAACGGTTTTTTTAAAGACATTTGCTTGAAATGCTGCACACAGTTGTACAACCTAATCATTTGGATCTTGTCACAGCCGTTTTGAAAATAATTGTTTATTTTTAAATTTATGACACAATTATCATGTATTTATTGTATTGAATTTTGCTTATAAATACATGTGTTAAATGTGAAATATGAAATTTGCCGATGAGGTTTAACTGAGGCGTGGTTACCGCTACACCTATCTATATTGCTAAAAACTCGGGACTTTACTGGTGTTGCACTGTCTCCGGGCATTGCAGCCAGTATTGTTCCCACCATCTTTGTATTTACAAATGTCCCATATGTGTCTATCACCGAGATTACGTAAAACATAATTTTCACTGTGAAATATGAAATTTGCGACATATCTCTTATTCCCCATGACAAGATCCAGATATGGCATCCATTTACGTGTACAACAAAACTCAAAGCAATAACAAAACTCTTTCTTATACATTTTAGTGAAAAGTTATACAATTTTTATGCTATTTTTGTTTAGTAACAACACCGGGCATTTTTCATTTAATTTTTATTTTGTTGTGACATATATCATTTTCAACCATTCATTATTTCTGTAAGTTTTTTAGGCTGTGTTTTAATACTTTCAGGCTAAATTATGATCTACCCCCTTTGAAAACAGACATGATTTGAAAGTGCACTCTTCCAGGAGTCAATAGATGATTTTCGGAAGAAAAAAACTAGGGGAGAGCACTTCGTGAAAATTAGAGTTACCTTACTTACTCGGTCAAATTCCATAGCAACAATGGCGGCGAAGAGTGAAGCCAAGCGAGTGAACGATTTGCAAACATCATATAATAAAAAGGCAAGTGTGTGTGTGTCTGTCTGTACGTGTGTGTGTGTGTGTCTGTCTGAAACAGAAAACGGGCCTTATAACTCCGCCATTTTTGGACCGAATCGCTTCAAATTTGCTATGAGCCCTAACGGGGCGATGGCAACGGCAACCGAGGCGGCCGTGTCATTTGCGCGGTTTGGCAAATGCGCGAAACGCGTATCCACCGGCCTCTCGGCGCCCGTATCTCCGGTATTTATGGACGGATTGCCTTCGAATTTGGAAGGTATATGGACTATCTGTGTGCCAAACCGAAAGCGAATCGATTCATAAACGCGCGCGATATACGCCGCTTCACCTTTTCACAAATAACTCCGCCGTTTCTTAACCGAATCGCTTCAAATTTGCTGTCAGGCTTGCTGTGGCCGGGGCAAAGCCTGGCAGCAAATGTGAAGAGAATCGGGAGAGTGCGTCACTCTC
>JAGGCT020003158.1:0-5000 GCA_017654935.2 Phymorhynchus buccinoides | reverse complement strand
GATCGTGATTTTAGACAGCATGCAAACATTTTTTTGAAGAAAAAAAAAGAAGGTAAAATAACATGCATAAGAACGACATATTAAAAAAAAAGTAAAGAAAACCTCTACGGTAGTCTTCCAATAGTTGAGGACAGCATTGGTTTTGCAATTACAGTGTCAATGTCAATTTCTGCGTTATTTAAAATATCCTTGGTATTATCATACTTACGAAAAAAAAGTCCATATTGATCTTTCGATATTTAGAGAGCAATACTGGGCATTCTAATAGTAAGTGATGAATTGATAATTTATCACTACAAAGACAGTTAGTTTCCAAGTATTTAGTTTTCCATGAATTGAGTCGTATCTTGTACACTAAACTAACTATCGATCTACTGTGCATAAAAATGTTAGATCTAAAGTCAGATGAGTTGATGTAAGTAGATTTTTCCAATAAACAGTAAATTTCATGTGTTGATAATGCCAGTTTCTCATTAGAAACCAAGTTAGAGTTATTAAAAGCCCCTCTTTTGGCAGCTCTATCAGCAACTTCATTCCAAAAGAGTCCACAATGAGATGGCACCCAGCAAAAATCAATACCAATACCTTTTGCAACAATACAATGAATCAACTGTTTAATTTCAAAGACAATGTCATTACGAGTTTTACTGTTACTTTGCTTTAGAGTTTGTAAAACTGATTTTGAATCCACACAAACTAAAATGTTATAAATTGAATATGGTAGATCATAAACAAATTCTAAAGCTCGCATTATTGCATATAATTCAGAAGTAAATATTGAAATGCCTTTGCCTAAATAGTATGACTTTTCTATTCTAAGTGATGGAATAACAAAACCTGCTCCACTGTCTGACGTTTCTAAGACTGAACCATCAGTGTAAATTTTTAGATGATTTGAATATTTTGAATCTAAATGAAGTCGAACGTCAGAAACTAATTGATTAACTTCTTCATCTTTTTTGTAACTGGTATATTCTATATCAAATTTTGCCTTTCTTTGTTCCTATGGTGGCATTAGTGGTATAATAGGCATGGCTGAGATATTGTGGATATCTACCTTACTTCTACTTATAACGTCTTCAGTGAAATTCTTGATTGGCTGAAGAAACGTTATATTTTTTGCTCGCTTTGGATAATCTGTCTCTGAGTCTGTGAATATTTCCTCCTTTATATTGTTGTCAATAGAGAGACCTCTTACTATATATTTTGAGGCAGATAACTTTCTATATTCAGCTAATGACATTATATTGCTCTCTTTATATGTTCTAAGAGTGTTAGAGTGCATAGGAATACCAAGTGCTAGTTTAATAGCTTTACTGTCTATGCTTTGTAACTTATTTAAAAGAGTGTTTGATGCACTGAAATAAACCTCTTGCCCATAGGATAGTACTGATCGAACTAAAGAATTTGCAAGATGTAGTAATGTTTTGGTATTTTGACTCCATGATTGTTTGTTTATAATTTTCAGAAAATTAAGTATTTTTCTCGCTTTTGAAATCAAATACTCAATATGAACTGTCCAATTTAATTTTGATGTCATATATACACCTAAGAACTTAACTGAATGCTTATAAGCAAGAATGTCTCCATCCAATACTAACTGAGGCAGAGTTTTAGGATTTTCACCATTATTGAAAAGCATAAGATAAGTTTTTTCTTTTGATAACATCAATCCATTTTCTTTCATATATTGATTTAAATTATCAAGTTCTCTTTGGTATATGTTCTGAACATGATTAACTGATCTTTTGTTAGTATGTTTTCTTAAAGATGTGTTGACCCAAATAGCTATATCATCTGCGTATTGCACAGCATTTGTTGTCTTCGATAGACAATTTGGTAGATCATGAATTAATATATTAAATAGCAGTAGTGCTATTACTGATTCTTGTGGAATGCCTATGTCAACTGTTTTAGCTGAAGAGTAAACATTCCCCAATCTTACTCGTATTGACCTATCTGAAAGTATATTTTTGACGTACTGATAAGTCAAATCTGTTATTCCGATTTTTTTCAATTTATATAACAGTCTTGCATGCCAAACACTATCATAAGCTTTCCGTACATCAAAGAATGTGGCAAGTGTACTTTTTCTTTTGGAGAACTGTTTTTTTAATTTGAGTTGTAAGCTTAACTAGGTTATCTATTGTGCAACGTCCTTTTCTAAACCCAGCTTGACATGTAGGAATAATATTATATTTTTCGCAGTGATAGAACAATCTTTTCTGTATAATTTTCTCTAATATTTTACTGGCATGAGAAGTTAAAGCTATTGGTCTATAACTATTTACTGCTGATCGCGGTTTACCTTGTTTAGGGATAGGAACTACAATTGACTGCTTCCAGATTTTGGGAAGAGCTTCATTTAACCAACATTTTTGGTAAAACGAGAATAGCAATTCTTTCCAGTTATTAGGTAAATGGCTCAACAGTTGATAAGATATGCCATCCAAACCAACAGAAGAATTATTTGAAGAAAATGATTCCAGTGATTCAATGAATTCATCAAACTGAATTGGAGCGTTAAGATAGTGCGTATTATCAGGCTTTGGATCAGTATATTTATTTTTGCATTCCTCTTCCTTTCTATAATGAAGACTATCAGCATCCATATTTGATGATAAGCTGTTGTTAGTAAATGTTTCCAGAAACAGTTCAGCTTTTTCTTTGGGCGTTGGAAACTGCTTATTTTCTATCTTTATGGTAATGTGAAGCCATTTTTCATTTCTTTAACCTTTCCCCATGCTTTATGCAAGTCTTTTGATTCAGACACTTCAGTACTGCAAAAAATAGTCCAATAATTTTTCTTGGCTCTGGCCACTACTTTGTTGCTGTGAATTTTAGCTCTTTTCATGTCTTGAAAAAGTTCTTCGATGTTGTTTTCCGTATTTTGTGCATGATTTCCTGTATTACTAGAACAATTATTAATCTGATTTTTCTTCTTAGCCTTTTCCTTTTGTTCTGCTATAGTAGCTTTTAACCATAGTTTAAAAGTTTCTTTTTTATGTGCCACAGCCTCCTCACAGTCTGTTGTCCACCAAGCGTTCCCATTGTGTTTTGGATTTGATGATCCTTTTAAAATTGGGATCGACTGAGCAGCAACATTTAAGATTGCTTCAACTAGGTTAGAATAAAAAGTATCAATATCATCATTTTCAATGGATTTAATATCGTATGTCATTAAGATGTTTTGAAACGACGACCAGTCAGCAAATTTATATTGGAACATTGGTATTTTATCTTCACATTCGCTCTCAATAGATCTGCCAATTTTTTCTTCCAAAGTTATCTCAATTGGAATGTGATCACTCCCTTGGCTATCCTCACACACATTCCATATACAATTTCCTATCTCCGGAGAAATGAGTGACAAATCGACCGAAGTTGCTATGTGAGTAGATACATCTGGTATTCTAGTGACTGAACCATCATTCAATAAATACAAGTTTGCATCAGATATGTTTTCAATCAGACGATTACTGGTTACCTTTGTACAACCATTCTCCCAGAACGGAGCATGCGCATTAAAATCTCCCAAAATAATCCATTTTTGATTTGTTGTATCGAGGTGTTTGATCCAGTCAGTGTTATCATTTTTTGAACCATTTGGAAAATAGACAGACAAAATGTTGACTGTTAACTCGTTATTGATTTTTATAGTAACTCCTGTATGATACACATCTTCCATTTCATTTGGGAGATTGTTGGTAAATAATTTTGCATAACTTATGTGACTTCTTATGTACATAGCAGTTTGTACTTTATTTGATGTTTTACAATCCTGTAATAAAGGAGGGTAAAAATAGTTTTGTATCTTTGGTAACTTATGGCTTTGTACATTTAGCGACTGAAGTGCCAAAACACAGTGTGGACATTTTTTTAGAAACTGCTCTAAAAACACCAAATTAGTGTTTATGGATCTACAATTCCATTGTAATATGGAAAATTCGGACATATCTTTCCACGTCATTAGTCAATTAATTTGTACCAAAATAACAACGCCGTCAACGCACACACTCGGTACATCCATTTGTTACAGAAAATATAAGTTGACGACGTTAAAATGTACCTATTTGTACACACCTGAAGTCTTGTGTTTCTTTTTAAAGAGCGTTTTTGTATATCTAATGGAGAGTCTTCTTTCCAGTATGTATCTCCTACTCGGTACAACACAACAGTTACAGTAATCTCTGCAACAAATGATTTTCTTTCTTTTGTTCCTTACCGATGTATCTGACTGCTTTGATCGCCATGACTTGAAGGCTCACGTCAAAATGAAGTATCCTGCTAACTTTAACCCTCTAACATGTTATGTTTTTTTTTAGAAAATGACAACGTTAAAGTTTCAGAGGAGAGTGAGAGTCTTCTTTAGTTTGAAGAGTGTGACTGAGTCAAGGTTAAAGGTTGCACAACAGTAATCTCTGCAACAAATGATTATCTTTATTTTGTACTTTATCAATGTATCAGACTGCTTTGATCGTCGTGACTTGAAGACTCACGTCAAAATCAAGTATCCTGCTAACTTTAACCCTCTAACGCCTTTTATGTTTAGAGAAAATGACAACGTTAAGGTTTGAGTTAAGGTTAAAGGTCGGGGCCACGGACGCAACACACACACACACACACACACACACACACACACACACACACACACACACACACACACACACACACACACACACATACACACAGACACACAACCGAACATGTACGATACTACAGACTCACTTTGTTTTAAAAAACGACGTGAGCCAAAAACAAACAACAAAAAACAAAACAAAATAACCGATTTTGTATTGTAGAAAATGTTTATCTTACACCAACATTGGTTAATAATGAAGATACAGATCATCCATGAAACTATTTTCCCCCAAGAACACAAAAAATGCAAGCCATATTGTCATACCTGCAGTGACTCCGATTTTCATGTGAAGAGAAAAAACACTTAAATTTACAATAACAATTTAGACAGGTCGTCGGCTTATTCGCAAGAGAGCCCA
>JAGGCT020003157.1:0-17214 GCA_017654935.2 Phymorhynchus buccinoides | reverse complement strand
ACTTTTTACCTTCTGTAAATATAAATAACAGTTCATTATTTATGTAAAAATATTTGTAAATATGTTTCTTATTTTATTAAAGGGCCATTAATTGGTTTTTATTAATAAAATAAAATTTTGATTTAAAAAATGGTAGACCTGGAATTTTAATGTTAACGCTTGGGGGGTTGTAGCGTGGCCAAACTGAAAGATCCACCTGATCACGTGTCAAAACACGGGATTCATGTGTTTTCCCTCTTATAACTGGAAATAAATCTTGTTTTGACCAAGTCTGACTCCCATATAAATTACCCCAAATTGAAAGCGACACATCAGTTTAAAGAGCAGCCTCAATTTGAAAATGGGAAAATTCGAATGTGGGTCACAGCAACCCAGAAAAAAACAAGGGACTTGATCGTGGTGCGTCACTGGGTCTTTAAAGACCCACCAGATCACGTGTCAAAATCACGGGATTTCCCGTGTTTTCCCTCTTATAGCTGGTAAGAAATCTTAAGAAATCTTCCAAGCATAAGAGGGAATGTGACAGGTGACGTGTCACGTGGTCTTTAAATGATGGCCATCGGAGACGATCAGTTTCACGTACCTGGACTCTGGACCGTTTCTTGAAAAACGGCAGGAGAATGGAACAGTAAGGCAGCAGCTGGTAGAAGACAGCAAGCAAGGGGAAAAGGCAGAGTCAAAGAGAGTGACAGATTAGAAGAAGTTACAAGCACAGAAATTCCAGAAGGTGGGGGAACTATTTATGCGAAAGACAGCCCCCCTGGTATCCCCATGGGGGAGGCCAAATATTTATAATCTGCTACACTACTGCATTAGCTAATGTCAAGCCACTCGGTCGGGTGACAGGAATTCAATCGAATCTACAATGCAGCCTACTGTCAAAAATACATGGCGGACTGTACATTGCAGCCTACAGTCGAAACATTACTGTGCTGCCTACAGTCGAATATACCATGCGGCCTACAGTCGAATGTGCAGTGCCGCCTACGGTCGAATATACAATGCAGCCTACAGTCGAATATACCATGCAGCCTACAGTCGAATATACGGTGCAGCCTACAGTCGAATATACGGTGCAGCCTACAGTCGAATCTACAAGGCAGCCTACAGTCGAATTTACAATGCAGCCTACAGTCGAATTTACAGATATGTACAGTGCAGCCTACAGTCAAACAATTACATTGCAGCCTACAGTCGAATGTAAATTGCAGCCTACAGTCGAAAATTACATTGCAGCCTACAGCGAATGTACAATGCAGCCTACAGTCGAAAAATTACATTGCAGCCTACAGTCGAATGTACAGTGCAGCCTACAGTCGAAAAATTACATTGCAGCCTACAGTCGAATCTGTAATGCATATTTAAGTCGAGCAATGGTATTGTAGCCTTCAAAACTGTGTGATGTGATGACCAAAATATAAAAATGTGTGTGTGCAGCCTGTGTGTGTGTGTCGAATCTGTAATGCATGCGTGTGTGCGTGTGTGTGTGTGCGTGTGTGTGCGTGTGTGTGTGTGCAAAAACGTGTGTGTGATGTGTGTGTGTGTGTGTGTGTGTGTGTGTGTGTGCGTGTGTGTGTGTGTGTGTGTGTGTGTGTGTGTGTGTGTGTGTGTGTGTGTGTTGTATTTCTCAATCTCTGTCGAAGTCTGTCTGTCCCTGTCTCTCTTGCGTCCTCTCTCCCTTTCTGCTTGTTCAGAAATCAATAAGAGTGCATAAGCATTTGTTGCACATACACGCGTACGCGCGCACGCATACGTGTCCAAACACACACACACACACACACACACACACACACACACACACACACACACACACACACACACACACACACACACAGAATGGACCAACGATTGTGACACCAGAGGCAAAACTGTAGCAAGGTAAGGCAAGGCAAGGCAAGACATTTATTTCATACCCCATTTGGGCACAGAAATATAAAAACATACACACATAAATAAATTTCCAAGAATCAACCCAAGAGTGATGTCCAAAATCATTTCAAAGAAAACCCATACCATAATATTACAAATAATGTAATGTATTACTAAATTAAAAACAAAATGGGAAAAAGACATGATTAATAGCATTTATCTGAAAGAACCGTTAACAACTGTAATGAAGTGCTTTAGTTTGAGTAATATGTTCTTATTTTTTGTAGAGAACAAAGCTTTGAATTTATAAGCATTAGGGCGAGTAAAACAATACTTAGGGAGGTACCTTCTCCTGTCAGTGTCAAAGAAAGGACAAACAGACAAAGCAGAGCAGGCTTGTGGCATAGGGTGTGAAGCCCGCAATGTCAAAGGCCTGCTAAGCCAGACTACATCAAGCCTACATCTATCGGGCTTGTGGCATAGTGGGTTGTTCAATTATACATCTGTATCGCTAAAAAAAATCGGGACTTTCCTGGAGTTGCACTGTCTCCGGGCATTGCCTCCAGGATCGTTCCCACCATCTTTATATCTACTAATGTCCCATATGTATCTTTTTTTTCAGACCGGAGGACGTTAAACGGATTTTCACATAGTGGGTCTGCGGCATAGCAGGCCCGTGGCTTAGGGGTATGGTCCCATCTGCTTACACACATGTGCTTATGTCACTGTCTGTTTCTCCCT
Source organism: Phymorhynchus buccinoides (assembly GCA_017654935.2). Taxonomy (NCBI): domain Eukaryota; kingdom Metazoa; phylum Mollusca; class Gastropoda; order Neogastropoda; family Raphitomidae; genus Phymorhynchus; species Phymorhynchus buccinoides. The sequence goes on along the minus strand of JAGGCT020003157.1, from coordinate 14,604 downwards.
CCCCCTTCTCTCTCTCTCTCTCTCTCTCTCTCTCTCTCTCTCTCTCTCTCTCTCTCTCTCTCTCTCTCTTAGCCTTAGGCCTGGCCTAAAATCTCAATACTTAGATTCAAGTGTCAAGCGACTCTCTTGTTCTGTCTCATTGTCCTTCTCTGTCTCTCTTAATATTTATCTCCCTCCCTGTCTGTGCCTGTGTAGAAAACTGAAGAATGTCTATGTCCACGCACACACATCTTGTGTATGTCACTCTGCATTGGTGCAGGTTTGTGTGTGTGTATCTGTTTGTCTGTCCCGTGGGTCTCTGTCTCTGCGTGTTTGCACTGATGTCTATGTTCGTCCGCCTTCTGATTCTCGTGGCAGGGCTGAATGTACAAATGCGTTTATAGTTATTTATACCGGCCTGCATAAATAAACTGTCATTCATTCGTCCGTTCTTTTGTTCTCGCGCGCAGTGTCCATGGTGTTTGTCAGTCTCTCGTTCTAACTCTGACTCACTGTCTCCTTGTCTCTTTATGGGTGTCTCTTTCTAACACACATGCACACAAACACACACAAGCACACTCGCGTTCACAAACACAACGGCGCACACACGTGCACACACACAAAGGCGCACGAAGGTGCATGAATACACACAGATGGATACAGACATACACACAAAGACTGAGACAGACAAACAGATGCACACACAGAGTGACACACAACAAAATTTACACGACATACACACTCTTTTACACAGACATAACACAGACAGGAGTGAGAGAGAAAGAGAGAGAGAGAGAGAGAGAGAGAGAGAGAGAGAGAGAGAGAGAGAGAGAGAGAGAGAGAGAGGGGGGTCAGGGAGGGAGGGGGGGGGGGGGGGGTCAGACAAGACAGACAGAGAGGCAGCCGACAGATGATGGAGGATGGGAGAGAATGAGAGACAGACACAGAGATGGACAAGGAAACATTGAAAGAGAGAGAAGGAGAGACAGAAACAAAAAGTGACACAAGCAGACAGGGAGAGAGAGAGAGAGAGAGAGAGAGAGAGAGAGAGAGAGAGAGAGAGAGAGAGAGAGAGAGAGAGAGAGAGAGAGAGAGAGAGAGAGAGAGAGAGAGAGAGAGAGAGAGAGAGAGAGAGAGAGAGAGAGAGAGAGAGAGAGAGAGAGAGAGAGAGAGAGAGAGAGAGAGAGAGAGAGAGAGAGGAGGGGACAAACTCGAACTTGAAATTTGAAAATTGTAATGAAAATATGCATGTTTTTCACCATGTTCTCAACAAAAAGAACTTGTAACAATCAATTACAAAGCAATCAAATATTACAGTAAATCACATTTATATAATACAACTCTTCATAGAACAAGGGCATGCATACAAACAGCAGCCTTCCACACACTAAACACACACGCATACATAAAAGAAAGAAGACAAACAAACAAACAAAAAAGGAAATGAGCAGCAGACTTATTCCTAGTGCAACAAGCACAAATAATGCATGATACATGCAGCATGATAGCCCTATAATACCGCTTTACACTCAATGCCACACGTCAATGATAGGATTAAGGATGAAAATCTATGAGAGAGAGAGAGAGAGAGAGAGAGAGAGAGAGAGAGAGAGAGAGAGAGAGAGAGAGAGAGAGAGAGAGAGAGAGAGAGAGAGAGAGAGAGAGAGAGAGAGAGAGAGAGAGAGAGAGAGAGAGACAAAGACAGAGAGATAGACAATGACAGAGATAAACACACATACACGCACGCTCACACACACACGCGCACGCGCATACACAGTTCAATTTCAATTTAATAATAATCCTTTGACCCCTCTTGGGGGCATGGAGGATAAACAGAATATAAAACAAGTGGCCACAAGCAAAAAATAAACTCGTCAAACAAAAACTAAGCTGCAGTCTATTGTCAAACAACTTTTCCTGATCTTATAAATTTAGCAATTTTCAATTGGAATTTTGGCTTGGACATAAACTGACAAAAGTAAAAAAAACTGATTTCTTATCAGTAAGTAAAAAAATGATTTCTTATCAGTAAGTAAAAAACTGATTATATAATACCTCGGCAAAATATCTCGATGCTCTTCAAAATATGCACATTCAATTACAAAATGAGATTCATCACCAATAACACCCATATCACATTTGTCACACACACACACACACACACACACACACACACACACACACACACACACACACACACACACACACACACACACACACACACACACACCTAGTGTCAAGCCTAATCAGAAAAGAACAGAACCTCAGTACTCAGGAGCCTCGTTTTCGTTCAGCTCATTAACTGTGCGCATATCCTCCAATAAACGTCTCAGAGGCCTGAAGCTGAAGGACACATTAAGAAAAGCTGCGAGGGTTTCCTGTCAGAAAAGCGCATCACAAAAGGAACAAAGAATGCAGATATGCTATTCTGGCAGGAAACCCTCGCAGCTTTTCTTAGTGAATCTGTCAGAACCTGGGGGAATGAAAGAGACTGGTCGTGAAATCTCCAGAGGCGCCTCTACAGTCATCCTGACTGCGGGATTCGTGATCGTGGTCGTGATCTGCTGCACTGATGACCAACGAAGATGTTCAGGCATCCAAGTGATACATCTCAGAGGAAAGCGGTAAAGCATTAAGGCCCTCTCTTGTTGATACTATGGGCAATGCCCTTGATTCTTTTCTTAAGGTCATACATAATGACAGCAAGCAGTGGAAAACGATGATTGCAACAACAACAAACTACGCACACCAGTTAGAAACCAGTGACAAAAAAGCAGTCAAGCTTTCTTAACATAATATCAATTATGTATTTAATTGTTGAAAACACTTATAGTGTGTTGATACAATGAATTGTTCTGCAGGCCAAAACAACATTAATCAAAAGAAACTGAAAGGACAAAGTAATAATAGAAACAAAGCAAGTAATGTACAATACTTTGTAGTGTTCAAAACACAAATGTCATGTAAGATTATGGCTGAATCTGCATGTGAACATTCAGTATAAACATGGCCGTTGTCACTTTAAAAGCTTCAAAGCTACATTAAAAAGATTGAAGAAAATCAAACCACCCAGTTATGAAAAAATAACCCACTCAAACAGTAAAACCAAACGTCTACTTTTGTGGTTGTAGGCTAAATGTACACTTTAACTGGTTAAAAAAAATCAATGTTGAAAACACTAATGGCTGAAGTAAGAGTTGACCTAAAAATGGACATCATGTAAAAACCGAAATGGCCAAGCAATCTTTAAGCAATGGTTTAAATAGAATGGCATTATGCACAAAACTATTGAAACGCAGAAATTGATCAGGCAAATAGTCACACATAAACAAGGGACATTCCTTAAAATAACCCGCTGAGAAGACTAAGCCAGGTATAAAAATAGTATTCTCAAAATAGTACTGGTGCAACAAAATAAGGTCTACTATTCAATAATTCCATGAAACAAAAGATATTAAACTATTGTAGAATGGAAAGAATGCACATCATTTATGCATGGCTAAGGGGATGGACACATATAGAGTAGAGTGGCACAGTGGTAGCGCGTTCGCTTCGTGTCAAGTAAACCCGAGTTCGAACATGGGTACAGGGGATTTTTTTCCTCTCATTCTGCACTAGGCCTTAACGGTCTGAACGTGGAGTCTTTCGGATGAGACGATAAACCGAGGTCCCGTGTGCCCATGCACTTAGCATACATTAAACCCAGTGGCAACGAAAAAGTTGTCATTTGGTAAAAAGTTACCCCCCCCCCCCCCCCCCCATGAGTGACAAAAATCGCATGCAAAACCCCCAAAAAAACAAATTTGGTGGCGCGCCTCTGGCTGCGACGCGCTCTCCAGGTGGGAGCAACCCGAATTTCACAGAGACGCCTCTGTGACTATAAAGTACCTAATACCTAATACCTAATATATGCAGAAGTTCCGTAGGGCAACCCCGTTTATAAGGAAAAGAAGAAACAAACAGTGAATGGCTTTCCTTAAAATAAAAGGGGATTTCGCACAGAAGCTCAAAGTGTTTGTGTGCGTCCCCTAATCCAACACACATACATATAATCGAGCACCTCATGCAGCAGCGTTAATATGGCGTCATATATTATGTGCCCCACTTCTTGGTGTAGGCGAACTGGAGTGGGGGTCTTGGTGCTCTGGAGTGGCAAGTCCCAGAAAATCGAAGTATGATCTGTTCAGAAGTCGGTGCCACAGGTCTGTAACCATTGCGTTGAGAAGGACATTGCTTTTTTGGGACAGGGACTACTGTTGATGCTTTCCACAGAGATGATGATGATAATGACAATGATGATGATGATGATGATGAAGATGATGATGATGATGATGATGATGAGGATGAGAATAATGATGATGGTAATGATGACGATGACGATGATGAAACAGATTATAAATGATGACGATGATGATGATGAAGATGATGATGATGATGATGATGATGATGATGATGATGATGATGATGACGATGATGATGATGATGATGATGGTGTCCTGGGACTGTTGGGTCAAGGGGGTGAAAGACTTGGGCAACACTCTTTCCCTTGAGGAACGGTTTCACAGAAACTGGAAAAATTCATGTTTCAGGGCTTCAGAGGGCTTCGTCCTCACCTCCGGGTTAAAATCCAGTATCAGCTTGAGGAGGTTTAAGAAGTATGCGTTTTCCCAAAGGTCTGTGCTCCCATTGTTTGTGAGATGTTCGTCGATGCAATTGAGCAATGGCATATCACCCGACTGCAACATAAGAAAAAAGGGCTATTTAAAATAGGTCTAGTATTTTTAAAGGCTCATTTTCTTTTCATCAAACTTACATAAAGCGTTGACCAGAGATAAGCAGTATAATAATGAAGATGAGGCAGATGATAATGATGATGGTGATGATGAAGATGATGTGGAGGGGGAGCAAAAAGAGTCCAGGAGGAGGAGGATGAAGAGAAAGAAGAAAAAGAAAAAGAAGAAAAAGAAAAAGAAGTAGAGGAATAAAGAAGAAGAAGAAGATGATGATAATAATGATGATGTAGAGGGGGAGGGAAAAGAGGCCAGGAGGAGAAGGCAGAGAAAGAAGAAGAAAAAAAAGAAGATGATGACGATGACGATGATGATGATGATGATGATGATGATGATGATGATAAAGTAATAACCCTTTAATGTAACTAGAATAAATGCCAATGGTTAGACTACAAACATGTATGTTTTGTATATAATAAAATGATCACTATTCGTGTATGTTCACCCTGTAACTAGTAAACCGATGTACAGATTTGCTCTAAATTTTGTGTGGTAGTGTATCAGCACTGTCACAGTGTTTCTATGGGACCATCTATGTAGGGCCCATGTACACTGATGATCCTAACGAAAACATCTTGCTGATCTTGACCTTCAAGTTTGACGTGAACCAGAGGACAGAATGGCTTCAAATTGTGTGAAGTGTCACGATGCAGTGATGATCCTGTGACAAATTGTAACTGTGCTGATCTTGACCTTGACGTTGAAAACGTTTCTTTTTTGATAAAGCCATATCTTTCAAATGGTATGAAAATGTTCAACTGGTATGAAAAAGCATTGGTTAATGGTAATTCAAAATATTGGGTACTGACGAATGTCAAGTTCAAGTACAGAGACATTGGAGGGAACAAACTGGTGTTTTGGCCATATTTTTCACGCTCTTGATCAGCATGACCTAAGGAATACAGTGGGGAAATTATGCAGCCACTTGACCTTGATCTACACATTTGCAGCCACTTGAAATTGACCTGGACATTTTGACTTTGAAGCTGTTACATGAAACATTGGCTGTATCTTGAGAAACACCAGAAGGAAGTACTTCAAGTTTGTGTGTTGAAGTGTACTACCTACATGATATAAAGAAGACACTAGACAGGGAATCCACCACACAATATGCTTAAAATATCGATGATAGAAGTCCTTACCTGGGGAAAATGCTTGCGGTTCATGTACAGATATGTACGGAGGCTTTGGTTGTTACATTCTTTGAGCATGCACGTGGGGGGCGCACCCATGTCTGTCATAAATTCGAACAAGGTCAACTCCTGCAATGGAATGACATGGATCAGCAAATGAATATGTGCTTCTCTATTCAAGAGAAACAATATAACATGGTGTTTTTCAATCACAAGAACAACAAGAACAGCAACAAAGATAACAAACAGAAAGGTAAAGATAAATCGTTTAATAATATAGAACAAATTAGTTTATCTGGGTATTTTTTTCAACAGACAACACAATTAAGTAATAATAACTGAATATGAAAGCTGGATTTTTGTACATGAATAGGAAAGGTCAAGTGTGTATAGGAATTATGACTGAATATGAACGACTACTTTTTTAACAACTGAACATGAAAGCTGAAGTTGCTTTTTAAGGGGAATAACAACTGAATGACAACATGGAGTTTAAGAGATAATAATAATAATAATAATAATAATAATAATAATAATAATAATAATAATAATAATAATAATAATAAATAAAGCTTCTATAGCGCTCTTCGATTATAAAAAATCATCCTCAGAGCGCTTTACAAATATTACGAGAGAAAACAATCAAGAAGAAAAACATTATTACAAAACAAATGGGTAAAAAAGAAAATAAAAGCTCACGCCGTTCATCCCACCCACCTCTTTCACATACACATTATAGACACCATTTCAACAACAACAAAATTAATTTAAAAAATCAAGGCATAGACAAACAGATAACAAATTTAAAAAAATGTGAAGATGAACTTTTTTTAATGAATAACATCTCAATATTATGAAAGATGAAGTGTTTTGAGGAATAGCAACTGAACGTGAACGCGAAGTTTTTATAGGAATAATAACTGAAACTGAAAGATGAAGTGTTTTGAAGCAACTGAACGTGAACGCGAAGTTTTTATAGGAATAATAACTGAAAGCTGAAAGATGAAGTGTTTTGAGGAATAGCAACTGAACGTGAACGCGAAGGTTTTATAGGAATAATAACTGAAACTGAAAGATGAAGTGTTTTGAGGAATAGCAACTGAACGTGAACGCGAAGTTTTTATGGGAATAATAACTGAAAGCTGAAGGTTTTAAAGGAATAACAACTGAACAATTATGAAAGCTGAACTTTTCACAGGAATACCAGTAGGATGGTATAGTTATGAAAGCTGAAGTTTTGTTGAGTGTGTGGTGTTTTTAAAAAAAAGAAATAACTGCTAAATTAAAGCTGAATATTCCTCAACTAAATAACAAGTAATGTCCCATATCGCTTCGGCCGGGAGGACGTAAAGTTAAATTTAAGTTAAGCTGAATATTATTTATCTAAATCAGAAGAACAGTAGCTTTTGGAACAACGCTTGAATATCATGAAAGCTGAAGATAGGAATAGCAGATGAATAGGACAATTGAAGATAGGAATAGCAGATGAATAGGACAATTGAAGATAGGAATAGCAGATGAATAGGACAATTGACGGTAGGAATAGCAGATGAATAGGACAATTGAAGGTAGGAATAGCAGATGAATAGGACAATTGAAGGTAGGAATAGCAGATGAATAGGACAATTGAAGGTAGGAATAGCAGATGAATAGGACAATTGAAGGTAGGAATAGCAGATGAATAGGACAACTGAAGATAGGAATAACAGATGAATAGGACAATTGAAGGTAGGAATAGCAGATGAATAGGACAATTGAAGGTAGGAATAGCAGATGAATAGGACAATTGAAGGTAGGAATAGCAGATGAATAGGACAATTGAAGGTAGGAATAGCAGATGAATAGGACAATTGAAGGTAGGAATAGCAGATGAATAGGACAATTGAAGGTAGGAATAGCAGATGAATAGGACAATTGAAGGTAGGAATAGCAGATGAATAGGACAATTGAAGGTAGGAATAGCAGATGAATAGGACAATTGAAGGTAGGAATAGCAGATGAATAGGACAATTGAAGGTAAGAATAGCAGATGAATAGGACAATTGAAGGTAAGAATAGCAGATGAATAGGACAACTGAAGATAGGAATAACAGATGAATAGGACAATTGAAGGTAGGAATAGCAGATGAATAGGACAATTGAAGGTAGGTATAACAGCTGAACACGAAAGGGGAAGGTAGAAATAACAGCCGAACAGGAAAATTGAAGGTAGAGATAAAAGCTGAATGTGATGGCTGGAATGTTCATAGAATACAAAAAAGAAGTACGTGTACGCACCCTCTGCTCCACAACACCGCTGACTGGACTGGCCCATATCAGGAAGATGCGCATGTGCACGGACATCTCCAGCAGCAGGCAGCCTGCAGCCCACATGTCAGGGGCGAAGGGGTTCTTGGTTTTACAGCCCAGCGTTATCTCAGGAGCCGTGTAGGCTGGAGTACCGTAGGTCTGATGCGCCTGGATAGAAGAAAACAAAGCATTGATTCCAACCCACTTTTGTTTTAGCATTTCGTTTTGTTAGTCTGTCTGTCTGAAAACTTTTGTACAAATACCCCTAGAACCTGTGGGCCCAGAAAACGTTGTTCAAATACCACTAGAGCCAGTCGTCCCGAAAACCATTGTCCAAATTCCTCTAGAACCTGTCTGCCCCCAAACCTTTGTTCAAATACCCCTAGAACCTGTCTGCCCCCAAACCTTTGTTCAAATACCCATAGAACCTGTCTGCTTCCCGCCCCCCCCCCCTCTCTCTCTCTCTCTCTCTCTCTCTCTCTCTCTCTCTCTCTCTCTCTCTCTCTCTCTCTCTCTCTCTCTCTCTCTCTCTCTCTCTCTCTCTCTCTCTCCCACACACACACACACATCTTGCTGCTCCCATAGTATAGCTCTCACAATTTCTTCATTCCAAGGCAGCCCCAGTTTGGAAAGCCCAAAGTCTGTGAGCTTGATGCTGGCGGGGTCATCATCATGACCCACAAGGACGTTCTCTTGCTTGATGTCGCCGTGATATATGCCATTATCTGCCAGGTAGTGCATGGCATGGAACAGTCTGGAGGCCACCACCCTCAGCTGCCCCAGAGGCACCCCCTGGGGGTGGACCCGACTCATCCAGTCGCTCAGGTCCCCCTTCATCATCTCCAGCACCAGGCAGTGGGCGCCTTCTCCGTCCGGGAAGATTGAGAACAGCTTCACTGGGACAAGACAAACATTTTGAAAGAAAAATTAAACTAGAGCGTTAAAACGCTAGACCACAAGCCGCGCGGCAGTATTTTCGGATTCAGTGACCTTGACCTTTGACCTAGGACTTTGATTTTCGAACTTGGTCTAGATAACTTGGTGTTATTAGTTATTAGTTAATATTCTTTGTTGTTGATAAATGTGTTTATTGTTGTTTTTCTTGTGTGCACCTGGCTGCAATTTCTCTGTTATGAGATAATAAAGATGATTTGGATTTAGATTTGGATTTGGATATTCTTAGTACCTATCCAAAGCAAAATGTGAGTGTCCTAGGTCCCTCCATTCAAACGTTATCTGGCCAGGTGTTCGGCAGCATTGTGACGCTAACGACCTTGACCTTTGACCTATGATCTTCATGTTTGATCTTGGCCTAGATATCTTTAGTACCTATCCGCATGCAAAATTTTAGCATAATAGGTCCCGCCCTTATTGTGCCAGGTGTTTGGCAGCATGTTCTGTGCCAGTGACCTTGACCTTTGACCTATGAACTTTATTTTTTAATACGATCGAGATATTCTTAGTACCTATCTGCATGCAACATTTGAGCTTCCTAGGTCCCTCTGTTCGACCTTGAACTTTGATCTATGACTTTCCGTTTCGAGCTTGAACTAAAATTGAATTCTTAGTACCTATCGGCGCGAACAATTTGAGCGTCCTAGGTCCCCTCGTTATCGTACCAGGTGTCCGGCAGCATTTTCGGCTCCAGTGACATTGACCTTTGACATATGACCTTCATTTTCGAACTTGTCCTAGCTATTCGTTATTATCAGAAGTAGGCCTATTGTCATCATTGATGGTTCTACTGATATGTTGTTATATCATCATCATCATCATCATCATCATCATCATCATCATCATCATCATCATCATCATCATCATAATCATCATCATGATCATCATCATAATCAACATCACTATCAATATCATGATAATCATCATCATCATTTCTGTTTTTCTTATTATTATTAATATTAGTATTGGTAGTGGTGGTGGTTCCCATTTTACTTATTCATTATTTAACACCATCTTCATCATTATCACTGTTAGTGTTGTTGTAGTGATTGTCCACTTAACTCGTTTAATGCACACGTTTATCCACTTGCACATAGGCCCACACATACACACATATGCATGTGCATGCGCACACACACATATATACATGCACACGCACGTACACACACACACACACACACACACACACACACACACACACACACACACACACACACTCTCTCCCACACATACACCAGCTTCACACAGCATGAATGTGTCAGTACACCAAACACTAGGCCACACAGAAACGCAGACATTTTTGCACCAAATAACAACACTTAAGGCTCTTGGAAATGTCCACCTTGGTCAGCCATACAGACAATAGGATGAAAGAGAGCGGGATAAGTCCTACCCCCCACCCTATAAGACGGAAAAACGCAACGAACCACAACTGTGACAAATCGCAATGTACTGCAGTACATAGTGGGGGGTAGGGTTAGGTTTAGGGCTAGGGTTAGGGCTAGGGTTAGTATTCCAAAAAGGTTACTAGCTAAACATGTTCATAAAATACAGCTTTATGTATGGTAAGAAAGGCAAACACGGAAAAATACAATTAACCGAGAAATGCAGGGGGTGGCACATCTTTACCTTTACCCATAGCAAGTTTTTGACGGTTGTCATGGCTATTTATAACTCAGTTGTTTCATGTGTAAGAACTGATGATCGTCTAACAGAGTTTTTTTAGTTGTCCTGTTGGATTAAGGCAAGGTTGCATCCTGAGCCCTGAACGTTTTTAAATGTTTATAAACGAAATTGCTGAATATGTCAACAGTAATGGTATGCAAATGTTACCTGGCCTTGTTGAGTTATTCCTGCTTTTATTTGCTGTTGATATTGATATTGTTCTTCTGTCTGATACTGCCAGGGGCCTCCAAAATAAAAATTGGATTTATTAAATGAAGCCTGTAAGAGATTGTATTTAAATATTAATGAAGATAAGACTAAGCTAATGGTTTTCGGAAAGGGGGTATGGGGGTACAAATAATAAATGAATTCTAAACGGAAATTTATTGGAAGTGGTAAACGAGTACAACTACTTAGGATTTGTTTTCATTACAAAAATGAGTATACAAAAATGTGTTGATGCCTTGGCAGTAAAGGGCAGAAGAGCATGCATCAGGTGTGTGAAACACATTAGCAGTTTGCATAATATTTCTAAATCTTGCTTTAAAAAAATGTTTTAAACCCAGGTACAACTTGTCATTATGTCCTCAGCAGAATCGTGGGGTCTGAACAGGTTAGAAAACATTGAAAAAATACATTCATTTGCATACAAACGTTTTCCATCAAAACTACAAAATAAGTTTGTTTTGGGCGAACTGGGTCGATATCCTCTATATGTTAACAGTTCTGTACGATGCATAAAGTTTGTTTTGGGCGAACTGGGTCGATATCCTCTATATGTTAACAGTTCTGTACGATGCATAAAATACTGGCTTAAAAGTTTAAAGAGGGATGTGTTTTGACTACCAAGACAAGCTTATATTATGTTGAAAAACTTGGATGATAAAGGTAAAACGTGCTGGGTTAGTTTGGTTAGAAATACTTTGTTTAGCTTAGGATTTGGCTATGCATGGCTAAACCAGGGTGTTGGATGCGGAATAGCTTTCTTTTTTTTACTCAAACAACGATTGAAAGATAACTACCTACAAGCATGGAATAGCTCAGTAATGAACAAAGACATGTATAGTACCTATCGGCTTTTTACACAATCATTTGAAAGTGAACCTTATTTTTAATGTCTAGATATTGGGTGTTTCCGTGATGGGTTGGTCAAATTGAGAACTGGTGTGCTTCCAATAACTGGTTCGTCCTTTGGAACTACTTTCAGTGACAAGTTAAACTTTTTTTCTCCCACATGTAAGGCAGTTGAAGACGCAAATCACTTAATACATGTTTGTCCCATATATAACAATATTAGAAACAAATATTTAAGTGGAATAGGCCTTATTCGGAAATGACTCCTCTGGCTTATTTGGCGTTGGTACGAGTGATCTCCCTTGAAGTTTATAACACTTTCCTTCATATTTTTACTTGCACACACAGACACTTCTTACTTGCAGTGTGTGTGTGTGTGTGTGTGTGTGCGTGTGTGCGTGTGCGTGTGTGCGTGCGTGCGTGCGTGCGTGCGTGCGTGAGCACGCGAGAGCGTGTGTGTGTGTGTGTGTGTGTGTGTGCGTGTGCGTGCGTGGATGTAGACAAAATTATGCACACAAAATTACACACACTCCCTTTCTTTCTCTCTCTCTCTCTCTCTCTCTCTCTCTCTCTCTCTCTCTCTCTCTCTCTCTCTCTCTCTCTCTCTCTCTCTCTCTCTCTCTCTCTCTCTCTCTCTCTCTCTCTCTCTCTCTCTCAATCTTGAATAACTTGAATAAGAGGAAGATTGAATAAGAGGTTTGTGCTGTGTTGTGTGGTGCGTGTGTGTGTGTGTGTGTGTGTGTGTGTGTGTGTGTGTGTGTGTGTGTGTGTGTGTGTGTGTGTGTGTGTGTGTGTGTGTGTGTGTGTGTGTGGTGTGTCGGACCTTGAGACAGGGACAGAGAGAGAGACATTTGGTTTTGCTGGTTGTGTGTGCACGCATGTGAGTGTGTGTGTGTGTGTGTGTGTGTGTGTGTGTGTGTGTGTGTGTGTGTGTGTGTGTGTGTGTGTGTGTGTGTGTGTGTGTGTGTGTGTGTGTGTGTGTGCGTGCGTGCGTACGCACGCGCGTGTGTGTGTGTGTGTGCGTGCGTGAATGTAGACAAAATGATGCGTTACACACACAGACTTGTGTGGTGTGTGTGTGTGTGTGTGTGTGTGTGTGTGTGTGTGTGTGTGTGTGTGTGTGTGTGTGTGTGTGTGTGTGTGTGTGTGTGTGTGTGTGTGTGTGTGTGTGTGTGTGTGTGTGTGTGTGTGTGTGTGTGTGTGTGTGTGTGTTGTGTGTCTGACCTTGAGACAGAGACAGGTCCTAAGATGACCCATACAACAGCTAAGATTTATATAGGGTTAAATTAAGCAAACCTAGTTAGAATCAGGACTTAGGATGTTCTATGCATGGTCGTCACTGATTGATGTGAAAAGTAAAGAAAAACCGTGTTAACAAAGCAATAGAAACGATATAAACCATAAATCCCACTTTTGTCAAACAAACTAACAAAACAAATGTTTCCTACTGTGTCTGATTGTCTGATAGCAGAGGGTGTGGCTGCTATTCTGGATGAGTGGGCAACATTTGTTTAGCAGTGCTGTCTTGTCGTGCCCTGACTAGGGTACATCTCAACTGTCTCGAACAATAGGGTTTGAGAACAGCTGGCACTGGGGAAGATCCCAAATGCCTACCAATCCCTTGTGGAACTCACTAATCTCTAGTCAAAGGCACCCTCGTATAGCGTGAGTCATAGTCTTTCACAAAAGGCGTAGTGAGACAACCATGATCTTGTTTGTCCACTACTGACGAAAGAACATTGTCATGTCCAGTACACCTCTCGCTGTACTATCGGTCCCCTGTACAGTTTAATGTCAACCAACGATAACAGAAGTGTGTGCGAGGATTTGGACTCACCAATAAATCCAAAGGAATCCCCTATATTGAGGGTCCTCATGGCTTCCTTCTCCGACCAAACCCGCAACGTTTTTCCCTTCACTCGCTTGATGGCCACCATTGTGTTCGTCATTTCATCCCGCGCCGCATAAACCTGGTTTTAAACAAAAGAAAAGAATAAAGAACAACACGTTTTGCTGTTTGCTGCTTAGAAAACAAAACTGAACATGAGCTAAAAACAGACAAAGAACAAAAGACGACGATCAAGCCATCACATACATTCTTAGTAGGGCACATGCCACGAGTGTTCGTTCTCTATACTAGACAAAAGGCACTCGTTTTGTCCGAGTCACGCTGACCTTTCTAATTCAACTCTCTAAATTCAACTCAGTGAATTTCAAGGCCGTCCTCACGAGGTTCAATTGCCCTATTGGCAGTGGCTATTAAACTTCGTGTGGCAAAACACAATTCAGGCTATTTCGCCTCTCTCTCTTTCTCTGCCCCCCACGCCCCCCCACTCTCTCTCTCTCTCTCTCTCTCTCTCTCTCTCTCTCTCTCTCTCTCTCTCTCTCTCTCTCTCTCTCTCTCTCTCTCTCTCTCTCTCTCTCTCTCTCTCTCTCTCTCCCCCCTCTCTCTCTCAGTTTCAGCTTCAGTCTCTCTCGGTATCACTCTCTCTGTGGGTCTATGTCTCTCTTTGTGTCTCTCTTTGGCTTTCACTTTTGCTCTCTTTCTATGTCGTTCTGTGCTCCTCTGTCTTTCTCTCCGTGTCTCTGTCTCTTTCTGTACCCTCCCCCCTCTCTATATCTATCTCCATCTTTCTCTCCCTCTGGCTCTCTTTCTGTCTCTCTTTCTATATATCACTTTTTCTGTCTCTCTCAATCTCATTGTCCCTCTCTCTGTCTCT
>JAGGCT020003156.1:0-15000 GCA_017654935.2 Phymorhynchus buccinoides | reverse complement strand
AAAGAGGAGATAAATCAGACCTCAAAAAAAAAAAAATGTCCGGACTGTAATAGTTTTTCGATTTCATTCACGTCCCATTTGTGTGCAGAAAAATAAATTATGCACTATAGGGGAATTAGGGAGGTAGTACCATCTAACATGTTGAAAAAAAAAAAAAATTAAGAAAGAGCACTCAAAAACACTTGGTTTTTTTTTAATTTGCTAAAATCACCCAGTATGTTTCACGATGGAATACAGAATACTTGTCTCTGTCAAGTTAGTTGACTTGGGCTGCCATTTTGAAACGACCAAAACACAGGGAAAAAAAAAAAAAGAAAAAAACACCAAGAAACACACATTCAGGTTCCCGCAAGACCTCAAAAGAAAAAGAAACTGGGGCAAATGTTAATATCAGCTCCCTCCGCTGTTCCAGGGTGAAGTTGGCCAATAAAAGGAAAAAAAACAGCTTAACGGAAAGGGTAAATCGGGGAAGCGGATTGGTGTGTGGGTGTAGTTTAATCCACCAATGTAAAACGTTTGCCTAGGCCTATATTTTATGTCGTCCGTGCATTGTTCTGTTTGTATCACAAGTAGCCTTCGGATATAAGAATGTGCAAAATGTGTAAACGAAGATGTAGTGCACGCCTGTGTGTGTATACTTTATCACGCACACAAGCTTGTAGACACATAAGAAAAACGCGAGTGAATGATGTGCGTGTGTTGGCGCGCGTGATGTGGGTGTGTGTGTGTGTGTGTGTGTGTAGTATAATTATCATGTGTGTGCATGTATTTGTGTGTGAATGTGTGGTTATCATGAGAGTGTGCACATACATATGTGTCTAGAAACATAGCATTGTAGCCGTGGGCGCATGCGCGTGCACGTGTGTCTGTCCTATGTGTGTGGGGGTCTGGTTATTTATGAGAGTGCACAACCATAAGTAAGTGCCTATAGGCATAGCACAGTGCGTGTGTGTGTGTGTGTGTGGTGGGGGGGGGGGGGGCGGGTCTGGTTATCATGAGAGTCTGCACCGAAGGACCATAAAGTACGTGCCTATAAGCATAACAGTGCGTGCATGTGTGTGTGTGGTTTTCACTGCTTGTGTGTGTGTGTGTGTGTGTGTGTGTGTGTGTGTGTGTGTGTGTGTGTGTGTGTGGTGTGTGTGAGTGTGTGTGTGTGTGGCGTGTTCGTGTGTGTGCGTGCTTGTGTGTTTGCTTGTGTGCGTGTGCGCGCGCTAGTGTGTAAAAATACAATATAATTTGTAATAGCATTTATACAAGTATATATAATTATTGATGCATCTATGTGGCTTTCATGTGCACGCACACATGTATGCAAGTGCGGTTTTGTGTGTATGTGTGACTCTGTGTGTGTGTGTGTGTGTGTGTGGTGGGTGTGTTTGTGTGTGTGTGTGTGTGTGTGTGTGTGTGTGTGTGTGTGTGTGTGTGCGTGTGCTTGCGCGTGTGCGCGTGTGTGTTGTAGTGTGTTGTGTGTGTGTTGATGTGTGATTGTGTGTGTTTTAGATAGTGACCCCCAATAGACAGAGGCAAAACAGACAGAGAGAGATTTGTTAGATGAGAGAGAGAGAGAGAGAGAGAGATAGTCTAGAGAGAGAGAGAGAAACAGAGAATCGCAGAAGCAGAGAGACGCGAGGCAGAGTAAACAAAAGTCGCTCTGAACGAGAGAGAAACACGCTATGGGGGATTGATTTCTCTGAAAAAGATATTCACAAAAAAAAGTAGCTAACAAATATTTTTTGTTTATGGTTGTTTCCTTTTTTGTCGACCCGTTAATGATGTGACAGAAATAGCTTTTCCTTTCTGGATCTCTGTTAATCTATATCCAATTCGAGCAGGTCAGATTAGAATTAGAAAAAAACTTCAAATGATCAACGATGCAAGGCAGGACAGAGAGTTTCTACAAAGCCTACGTTTAATCAAACGAACAACACAAAACAAAAAAGTGATATTTTGTGCCTACAAAAGACGCCGTAGCAATAATGATATGCACGGAACATGCAAACTACAAACCTTGTATATAATAAAAAGAAGGGGTAGAGTTGGTCCAGGACCGAAAAAACCCCTTGTATCTGATGGGATTCGAACCCGTGACCTGCCATTTACACTTTCAGCCCTGAGACAATTACCTGTGTGCATGAAAATTGAAGAACTCGTGCATGGCATTGCCCATTTCATGAAATAGACAAAACGGCTTGCCCAGTTCATGAAATGAGCAATTTCTCGGATTGGGCGTAACCTATGCAGAAGTTGACAATATCTCGTCGTCAGAACTGGACAACGGGTTGAACCCGAAGCGTCGTGGTTTCTTTTGCTCTGTGTTTTTTGGTTATTAAACCTTTTAGTTTTGGGTTTCAATTGCGACTCTGTTTTAATTTGTTGTGAATCTCGTGGAGGGTTAGAAAACATGTAATTTTAGTTGATGTTTTAATGAGCCTGTGTCAGGTCGAAGAAAGTAAAAATAGCTTTTCATTTAAGTTTATAGCTCGGTTCGGTACCTTGCACACGCCACTTCTGAGGATAAATTAATCTGGATTGCCGTTAAAACGCAGCTATCTCCTATCTTCCAAATAAGGTAATTCTGGTAGTCAGGACACAATGGCGACACAATTACAGTGTTCGTCGATTTTCTTTTAACAGACCACAGAAAATTCAGAAGATTTTCCTTTGAATGTTTCGAACAATGGTGAAAGAGTACCCTATTGTTGCATACATTATTTTTTTTTAAAACACGTGTTCTGTTGCAGCTTCTTAATGCTATATAAACAGTACCCAGGGTCTAGTTTCTCTAGACAACGATCGCCTCGCGCATAACTGTTACGCCAAAAGGGGCCTAAGAAACACTTTAGAAAACGTTTGAGGAAGAATATTACAAGCTCTTGTCTGATTGGTCAATTTGTTTAAATTATTTTATCCAAACATTAATGGACCAATCAACAACAACAAGAAATGTCTTAACCCCCCTACTAGTTCCGGATAGTTCGTCGCTAGCTTGGTGTTCAGCTAGAACAAAACGTCACGCGAACTATCGGCAAACGAAGGGTGTTTCTTAGACCGTTTTTTTTTTTGCCGATTTGAGCGAGCGCAACGTAAAGTTAGCCCCTGTAAAATGGCTCCCTGGTCTCATTAAATAGATATGTAGCCTACCTAAAAGCAATTCACTACTATGCTGCAAAGATGACACCGCTCACTGTCTTGCAGATGCTCTGTAGATTCCGTTTAAGCTGTTATAAGTCGCTATTGAAGATAAACTCTGGTCAGCAAAGACTTCTGGTACAGTATTCACGAGTGCGTCTTAAACAATTAACACGGGTAGTAACGTGTAAATTAGCATAAACGGATATCCATATTGGCAGTTTCTTCTAATTTACATGTTATTACCCGTGTTAACTTGTTGAACATGCAGTCATGATTACCGTACCTGACTACATTCAAGTTTGCCAACATTTTTCTTTATTGTCTTTTTTTCTATTTTCAAGCAACAACAAAAAATGAATCTTTAATTTAATGTCTTTTCACATGAAAAGTGATTTTAGACAACATGCAAAAATTGAACCAATCAAAAAACAAAATTACAATACACAAAGCAAAACATCTACAGTAAGCTTCCAATAGGCGTGGACAGCACTAATTTCGCAATTAAAGCAAAGTCAATTTCTGCGTCACTTAAGATTCCATGAATTTAGACGTATCTTGTACTCTCAACTAAGGATGGATCTGCTATGCATCAAAATATTAGGATTAAAGTCAGATGGATTGATACAAATGGATTTTTCCAACAAAGAGTAAGTTTCATGTGTTGACAATGCCAATTTCTCATCTGACAATGTGTTAGTGTTATTGAAGGCCCCTCTTTTAGCAGCTCTATCAGCAACCTCATTCCAAAAGAGCCCACAATGAGATGGCACCCAACCAAAATCAATACCAATACCTTTTGTAATAAAAGAATGAATTAAATGCTTAATTTCAAAGACAACATCGTTACAAATTTTACTGTTATTTTGCTTCAGAGCTTGTAAAACTGATTTTGAATCAACACAAAATAAGATGTTATGAATGGAATATGGTAAAGAATAGACACATTCTAAAGCTTGCATTATTGCGTATAATTCAGAAGTACATATTGATATGTTTTTGCCTACATAATAAGACTTTTCTATTTTAAGTGATGGTATAATAAAACCTGCTCCGCTGTCTGACGTGTCTAAGACTGAGCCATCAGTGAACATTTATAGATTATTTGAATATTTTGAATCTAAATGGCGTTGAACGTCAGAAACTAACAGATTAACCTCTTCATTTTGGTTGTAACTAGTATATTCTGTATCAAAGTTTGCCTTTCTTTGTTCCCATGGTGGCATCAGTGGTATAATAGGCACGACTCAGATATTATGGATATTTACCTTACATTTACTCAAAATGTCTTCAGTATAATTCTTGATTGGCTGCAGATATGTTATATTTTTTGCTCTTTTCGGAAAATCTGTCTCTGAATTTAAGAATATTTCATCCTCTGTATTATTGTCAACAGAAAGGCCTCTGACTATATATTTTGAAACTGCTAATTTCCGATGCTCCGCTAATGACAATATATTGCTCTCTTTGTATGTTCTAAGTGTGTTAGAGTACATAGGGACACCAAGCGCTAGTTTGATAGCTTTACTGTCTATGCTTTGTAACTTATTTGAAAGAGTATTTGAGGCACTGAAATAAACCTCTTGCCCATATGATAGTAATGATCGAACTAGAGATATTGCAAGATGCAGTCATGTTTTGGTATTTTGACTCCATGATTGTTTATTTATTATTTTAAAAAGGTAAGTCTTTTTCTCGCTTTTGAAATCAAATATTCAATATGAATTTTCCAATTTAATTTTGATGTCAAATATACACCTAACAACTTAACAGAATGCTTATAAACAAGAGGGCTTCCATCCAATACTAACTGAGGTAACATTTTAGGATTTTCACCATTATGGAAAAGCATCAGGTAAGTCTTTTCATTTGATAACATCAATCCATTTTCTTTCATATATTGATTTAGCATGCAGATTATGCTTTTAACAGATCTTCCAAGTTGTGACAGATTGAATCATCACATAAGTGTTTCATCTTTACTTCGAAACGGTGGTGTCCTTTTGTGGAAAAGAAAGGAGTTGAAGAGTGATCTTTCCTTGTTCGTACTCACTTCCTTTGCTGAGTTTGTCAGTTAAGCTGCGATATGCCTCAGGTTAAGTTGTGTTCCGAGTAGAGCTTGTCTATTGCATATTAATGTAAGAATATCTGCGTAGGCAGGTGAGCTTTAGTTTAGGTGTTTTAATAATGTTTTATTTGTTTGTTTTAAGGGATGATTTCGTTCCGTTTTGATTACAGGATTGAAGGAGACTATGTGAGAATAATTCTTGGTTTGGTTTGTCGAGGTCAAGTCGAGGACAAGTGGAGAGGATAAATATGAATCTGTCCAGATTAATAATTGGAGCGTTGAATACCTTTTGACAGTATATTTATTAGAGGTTTATATGATTAACAGATCCCAGGCTGGAGGCCGTTCCTGAGGAAAATGCCAGGACCAGTGCCCAGAGCTGTCTACCTGGTGGGTGCTCCCCAACGCTGAATGTTGCGGGTGGAGCGGGTCAGCCGTCTCTTCGGATGAAGTGGATCAACGCTGATCAAGAAATGAAAGTTACTTTTGGATTGTGACGTCAACTGTGAAAACAAAGCAACGCGCAGAGAAGAATTAAATTGTGTTCGTGGCTCCTGGGGAGAAAAGTAGTTTTGATTATTAAAACGTGCACGATAGTTTTGTTTTGGTACGACTTGTGGCCAATGCGGGAAAAGTATTATAGTTGTAACTTAAGCTTAGATTCATCTAAGTATTTGTTTTGTGTTTCTCTTTCTGTGTTGAGTAAAAACTGTTGAGTGACCTGGAAGTTGGTTTGACATAAGTGTTTTTGTCTGGATGTATGTGTATAACTAACAAAGGGAAAATGAACACGCATGAGTGAGTCAGATACCCCAAACCCTCTTCCTGACACAAACACTACTTGAGACAGAGTCTAAGACTCGAAACATCAAGGCAGTGTCCTACCTATTTATGGTCACCGCTTTTTCAACACTAGTTTAATTTTTTTTTTAAATTTAAAGCAGTCATATAGAGACAATGGCTTTGAATTTTGACAGCAAAACAGTTAACAATTCTTTCTTGACTGTGAACGTAAACGGGAACGCATCATTCGGAAACAATCATTCAACACATCATGTGTTAGAACTGTGGACCAATATTTCGGCTCATAATGACTGCGCCCTGGTCAGTGACATGGAGTTTATCCCCTGGGATAACCCGGACAATCTGGTCAGCAAGCAAGTGGAGACAATCGCGCGCCGCGTGAAAGACAACACGCTGTGGTTACTGTTCCTGATCGGCGGACCCGCTAACGTCATCAACATGGCGGTCTTCTACAAACATGGCCTCCGAGATCGCGTCAACCTGTGTCTGTTTGCTCTGTCCTTCATGGACGAACTGTCCTTGTTGAGCTCCATGTGTCTTAACGCCGAGCAGCTTCATATACAATTCACCACCAAAAAAAGCTTTGGGCCGATTGTGACCATCTTCATCGACAACAATATGTACGTTTTGTTAGGCCACTGCTACGTTTCGTACATCCTGTCCGCTATCATCGCTACGGAGAGGTGTTTATGCGTTCACAACCCGCTCAAATTCCAGAGCCTGCTCAGTACCAAGACGATGGTGATAGTGATTGTTGGGACTTACTTCGTTGTCATGGGCTTGTTCTATTTCGTGGCTTTCAAATACCGAACCGAATGCGTGTATGATTCGATAACCAGCGAAATCATCGTCACTTCCGTGTACGGAGAGGTTTACGAAATCCTCAATGAATTCATTGACCCGGTAGAAAGCTTCGTGTTTGGCATGGGGCTGCCTGGCATTGTCATGATCGTTGTCATGACAACCACTCTGATGACGATCGTCAAGCTTCGCCAGGTGGTCAAGTGGCGGTCAGAAAGCTCTTCCTCCTCCCTGTCCGCCAACGATTTAGCCGTCAGCAAAGTGCTGGTGGTCAACTCCATCTTCCTCATGGTCTGTCTCTTCCCCATGGCCGTCAATCGCTTGAGCGGGTTCTTTTTCCCGGAAATACGCAGCAGGCGTCGCAAGCACAACACCTTTCTGGCCAGCTTGTGGATCACAGATATCCCGACCTCCATCAACGCCACGTTCAACATCGTCATCTACTACTCCATGGGGTCCAGGTACAGGGCGACCTTCTGGGCTCTGTTCGGCAGAACTGTAGGGCACAGGAAGCACTGAAGCAGTCTGTGGTGTTCAATTAGTGCATGCATTTTGCTGAAGACCAGGACTACCTACATTGGAATGGGAACGAGGGCTGTGCGTTTCCAGCTGTCCAAATATATGCACTTACGAATGTCTCTGCGTGATCAAATACGTTCCACTTCATAGCGCCTAAACCACTGAACCAGTTTTTTTATTATTTTTATTCTGCCTTTTCTTTCTTTCTTTTCCTCGTCTTTTACTCATTATTTTATTTCATTGACAAACTAGCACTAAACAATTTCGTTGTATCTATTTGATGTACACAAGTTCTCCATAGGAGGTTAGAGCCTAAACAAAAATCTAATCATGAACGTTCTATACCTGATTACAGCGGTAGTTCATGAGAGAGAAATAGGTATTAGCGGTACTATTGACAACTACATTTCAACTGATTAGACAGGACTGTCACTGGATATGTTCGATGGTTTTAGCAGTGATGTATTCATTTGGAGAGCATAGAAATGAAGAAGATGCACAGTTCATGTGAATTAGTTGTCGCAAATCATGACACACGGAATATTTAGTGTAGGGAAAGGTAAATATTTCAAGTGTTGTGATTTACGAGGTTTGACATTGGTTCAACAGCAACTTGGTATGGTAATGGTCTCAATGAACGTGAGCATTTTTCACTCTTTCCCCATCGCAACACAGTGATAGGCCAGTCATAATATGACTTACATATCGCTGTGTTACCATGGGGAAAGAGTGAAAAATGTTCACGTCTATTGAGACTATCATGACTGGTATATTACTGTGTTGGCATGGGGACAGAGTGAAAACTGTTAACGTGCATTGAGACCTTAAACGGAAGTGGTCTTTTTGATGGTCTGTATGGCCCATTATTTCCAATGAATGCAGTACACGCTTTACAGATAGGCTGAATAAATATTTTACAAGACACTTTTAGCATGTCACTGAACTTGAGCGTAGAAAGAGTTTGGTCCTGACTGCATAAATGCCTTTAATTTATGAAACAAGACTAAGATGCGCTTTGTATCATTCAATTAAACTAGTCTGTGACACGTGTGTGTGAATATAATCCGTAGTTGCTTCCTTTAAGAACTTATGAACAGGATTAAGACGTTAATTGTTATCCCTTTTCTATCTTTCAGTTCCAGATATGACAACATTGCATTGGTTGTCTCGACGAATGGTCCTTGTGTGAGGTTTCAGTGGTGCATAGCATTAAGCAATGTAACCAAATGGAATTTCACAGAAAGACGGTTTATTCATTGTCCTGGAACTCGAGTAACCGAGTTGCATTTTGTTTTGTAAATAAGCAGATATTTAGCTGTTTTTGTCTACAAAATACCAAGATGAAGCTCACAAATGGATATTAGTTTTATTATTGTCGTAATAAATTAAGCAAATTGAAACGAATAGAACATTTATTATCGTAGTAATAAACTAATCAATGTCAACTTTGCAAATGTTTTATTAATTGTTTTTTCGGATAAGTAAACCATATTTGAGTTCGTAGAGAACCAGTTCATGTATTTTCCTTGTAGTCAAGTAGGAACTTTCAAAACAACTGTCGGACACATAAGTGGGAACAAAACCCACAAAAAATGCCATGACAGCTCATTAATAAATGTTCTAGAAGTTGAATTACTTGTTTTTCAGAAAATATTTTTAAAACAATACGTTCAGTAGTAGTTGGATATTACGGGATAGTTAAATAATTCCAATATAATGCTCTACATCCCTTCTGTAAGTTTGTTTGAGGTAGGATACCTATAAACCATGACGCTTTATACGGTCATGTTCTTTTACGTTTAATTAGCGTTTTTATTCATGAAGGTCACAAATGAATACAATGATGAGATAGTGCAAAAAGAATACTTATATACAGATAGTCCGAGGTGCTAAACCTGACACCTTGCAATGCATCATCAAAAATCCAAGATGGCCGCCTGCAATATCAAAAAATGCAGGCCAGTGACATCATTTCTTCAGTTTAAAGCTACAAACTGCATGGACACATTGCTGATAGCAATTTAATATCAATTGTAAAGTTCCATGTAAAATACTACCAGAACATATTTTTCAAAACTGCTACTGGTGTCGCTGAGCGGCAGACATTTCGTCAGCCACTTTTCCCCTCCTGCTTCTCTCCATTGGATCTAGCACTTAGCATGTCATAGTGAAAAAGGAGGCAAGTTACTATGTTTAGGTATTGATATCTTCAGCTATAATGTTGCATGGAAGCTGTTACTATAATTAGATCTACAATTAGGTCTATGATTGGATCTGTTATGAAAGTATTGGGTGATTCTGTCTATGGAAAAAATCCGTGTCTTGGAATGTCTATGGCACATCATTTATCTCTTAAGATAAAAGGGAAAATTCTTTTGGTGACACGTTAGTTTAAACCCTTCCATTACTTATAAAAAAAAGAACAAACATGTGTGGCACACAGACAAAACCAAAATCATATGCCTCATAAAGGATTGTTCATGGGCCGAGAACAGTATCAAGACTTTCATGTGTGTCAAAACGTAACATAGCATTCTGCTATAGAATCATTTCATCGTCTGTAGTATTGAACAGGGATATACCCGTTTTATTTAATCTACGCCATTTATTTTTCCTTAAACACGTAACCCTCACCATCTTCAACACTGACACTACTGGAAATGTAAAGATACAACATTAACATTTTTCACGCACAGTGAGTTACTATTATACTAAATTCATCAAGAATTGTCTTAACTTTGCAAGCATGTTGTACACACGAGACTCTTTCACATGTACTAAAATGTGGTGTTTCTTAGTAAGTTAATGCAGCTAACAAGACAGAGAACATCCTTTGGACATGGTAGCTGGGGACTCAATCCAATTGCTAGGGCTCATTGAACTAATTCACCTGCCTACCACAACCAGGAGGGTCAGGATGTGCAGGATCTGGTTCCCATGCAGCTTGTTAAAGCATAACTAGATGGTGGGCCACTGTGGAGTGAGCTTGGAAAGTTGACATGTTGGTGGTAAAGGTTCTTTTGGCTGCATTTGTTCACTGAAGCTGTGTGTAATGGTAGTGTTGAGACAAATGAAAGGCTCCTCTCCATACAACCCAGGCTGACAATTTGAAGATGTGATTTGGCCAACATGGCCAATCATACACTAAGAAAACCCCATTTATTTCCAGTCACATCCAGTACACCAAGAAGTTAACAATGATATTCAGTTAGCTGCTGCTAACGTCACTAACATTGATGACAAGGTGGTGATGAACATGACTCAATGTTCAGTCAAATTGTTGAAAAGTCCATGGCTTTCCTTGCATAGAGGATGAACCATAATGACCATAATGTCCTGCCATTAGATATGACTTCAATGTTGACAAACACAGGCTTCGTTTATAAAGCGGAAGGCCGTCTGCAGCAAAACTGTTTCTTTCAGAACTGACCAATTGTGCACCATGATAGTGGCAGGTCCAGTGACAGTCACGTTAGCATTCAGTGGAGGATGTATTGTACAAAACCAATAATCTTTATAACACTGTTGTTGGCAATGACTTTGGCATCAAGATTTGGTTTAGAAGTGGTGTGTTTTGGGTGATATTGAAAATAGAATTGTCTTATTTCTGCTGATTTGTAGACATCAGGATTTCATGGTTCATTTTGCATAGCAGTCAATCACTACATATGAGACTGCTATGGTGAACATGCATAGAATTCACTTCCTTCATTCTTTCAAGGTTGTTGTTGACCTGATATGAAAAATATCAAGATAAACGTTAAGGAACATATTTTTTATTCAGCTCAAAATCTTTTATTAGTGGTTGACGCAAATAGGAATTTTGTGCACTTAATTATTAAACATGCAGTATTATGAGAGTGTTTCAACGAAATACTGGAGGGAGGGAGAGAGAGGGAGAGAGAGAGAGAGGAGGAGAGAGAGAGAGGAGAGGCAGAGACAGAGTGGTGATGTATCTTGATCGGATCATTTCCACTAATATAAACACATTTTTACCAAGGTATCCGGAATAACTTTTCCCTCCAGTTTTATCAGATTAAAGTCAGACGAGAGAGAGGGGGTTGAGAGAGAGACTGAGAGAGAGAGAGAGAGAGAGAGAGAGAGAGAGAGAGAGAGAGAGAGAGAGAGAGAGAGAGAGAGAGAGAGAGAGAGAGAGAGAGAGATTGAAGACTGATGACTGAAAAACTTTATTACTGAAGATTGAGATTTTAGGCCAACCTATTCTTATAATCTGTCCTTGGACAAAAACAAGACTAAAACAAAACACTGATAAGAGAGAGAGAGAGAGAGAGAGAGAGAGAGAGAGAGAGAGAGAGAGAGAGAGAGAGAGAGAGAGAGAGAGAGAGAGAGAGAGAGAGAGAGAGAGAGATAGAGAGAGAGAGAGAGAGAGAGAGAGAGAGAGAGAGAGAGAGAGAGAGAGAGAGAGAGAGAGAGAGAGAGAGAGAGAGAGAGAGAGAGAGAGAGAGAGAGATTGAAGACTGATGACTGAAAAACTTTATTACTGAAGGATTGAGATTTTAGGCCAACCTATTCTTATAATCTGTCCTTGGACAAAAACAAGACTAAAACTATTCTTATAATCTGTCCTTGGACAAAAACAAGACTAAAACAAAACAGAGAGATTAAGAGAGAGAGAGAGAGAGAAGAGAGAGAGAGAGAGAGAGAGAGAGAGAGAGAGAGAGAGAGAGAGAGAGAGAGAGAGAGAGAGAGAGAGAGAGAGAGAGAGAGAGAGAGAGAGAGAGAGAGAGAGAGAGAGAGAGAGAGATAGAGAGAGAGAGAGAGAGAGAGAGAGAGAGAGAGAGAGAGAGAGAGAGAGAGAGAGAGAGAGAGAGAGAGAGAGAGGAGAGAGAGAGAGAGAGGCAGACAGATAGACAAAAGAAACAGTGAGTAAAATGCAGACAAAGTAGAAATGAACACATAAAAATACAGGCGTGAGAGAAATATCCATTATGTTAAACTCGTTACTTTCCTTTCCCTAGAACAAATCCCTGACCAAAGAAGGCTAGTTTATTTTAAGGAGAGGGGCGCAAGCAGCCACATGAAGCAGCCAAACAGCTAGCTGCAGCTGCTGACTGCATGTTAACACCCCCACGCAAGTACCATGTTTTTCGGACTAATAGGCACGCCCCCCAAATTTGACACAAAATTCAGATTATGTAATTATATTATCAGTCACACTATAAGGCTCAGTGGGCTCAGTCTGGGGGGAAAAGTATCGCCTTATAGTCCGAAAAATATGGTTTAAGTCGCCTTACCCGTAGCATCAAAAGCAGCACTGACCCGACCTGTCAGTGCTATCTTTTAACCCTTTCACCGCCAATGTCGCATTTATGCACCACAATGGTTTGACACCTATGTCACTAAAAGGCATCAAATCAAGGCCTGTTATCCGAAGACCCTATTTTCTTACTTTTGGGAGTTAAGGGTAGACCTAATGTGAAACATGTCACAGAGGAATTCCCAAAGTTCCAGATCAATGTTTTTCTCTACCCAGTTTAGCTTAATGGTATTTTTTGGCTGAAAAATGGCTGGGGGCGAAAGGGTTAATCATGAATTAAGGAGTTAGCTCACCTGGCCCCCGCTGGCCCCCAGCGGATTTGTTATCTACAGACATTAAGGTTTTAGAAACAGCAAAGAAAAATTATTTATAAGAAACTTCAAGGTTATAGTACCGTTATATAGAGCGGTTTATCCCACTATAAAGCGCTATCAAAGGTACTTGCAACAGAAAAGTTGTGACGAAAGCTGAAAATAAAGTACTATATAGCTATTTGATTATACAACAACATGATTAACAATATTCATAGTATATAGAGAAATGAGAATTACTTAGAAATAATAACGAAAATACATAAACGAAAATATGAAAATGACAAAAAAGTCAAATATGGCGGTTGTGTGAGCAAAACAAAAAATTATGTTAGTTTATAATTTTATAGGAACATTAACAAATTTGTGTGTAACGAATGCTAACTGTACACGCACAGACATTCAATACAAGAGCTGGGGTGTATTATTATAACGGTTCATTTTATGAATAAACTAGGTTGAGAAGGAGATGAAGAAGAAACGAGGAAACAGAAGAAGTAGGTTGTGACTGGGAGAGCAGTCGAAGGACGCATTCCAGCTCAAATTTCAAAGCGGTTTTTGTGTGTGTGTGAACTGAATGCATGCACAGATTCAAATATGTTCATATTGTCATGTAAGGAAAGAGAAGCATTGCCAAATAATAGGTATGAAATGGACGTGTGCTGTTAGCTTACGTTTAAGGAATTGATTTGTTAATATTCATTGGAATAACTGGGAATAGGCTGAAATTTACAATGCTGAATAATTTTCCGTTAAATACAAAGATCGGTGCGTGGCTACCATTTCTATCGACTTTATTTTTTAACGGAAAATGAGTACACAATATTTGTAGATTTGCGAAATCATAGGCTAGACAAGGACGTTATATACACGAGGCGTATTTTGTTGTTGTTGTTGTTGTTGCTAATCAATCAATGACTCAATTGTTATTTTTGACAATCAGATTTGATATCCATCCATCCATCCATCCATCCATCCATCGACATCCATCTATTCATATACTTAACCACCCCTCCATCCCTCCACCCGTTTGCCCATCCGCCCACTAATCCATCCATCCGCTTTTCTTTTCTTTTTTTGTTGTTGCTCAACATTACAATCTGATCATTAATCAATGCACTTTCTCTGAATTGAGATTTCTCCCTACGGCCGGGTTCACATTAGACGCGTAAGTTCCGTACGGTAAACCCCAAATAAGTGGAAGAAAGAAGGATCAAAATTTGCGCATAGGCCAATAGGGGAAATTCGGACACGTGCGCAAAATCTTTTCCCTTCTATGTTTCACTTATTTATGGACTGCGCACGGGTTTCCGCATGGAATATCCGCTTATGTGTGTACACGGCCTACAAGTGATTGGGTTTTTCCTCAGAAATATAATGCCCATGGCCGGTGGTGAGTCTCTCGCTGTTAAGTTGATATACCTGATTCAGCGGTACTGAGAGCTCAGCACTGTTATTCATTTCTGCCTTTCTGATGCACGCACACTAACACCTACATGCATACAAACATTCATGTTTTGAAGCGCGCACATTATACGTTCGGGAGGACACACTCAAACTCAAACAAACATAATGCACAGAGAGAGAGAGAGAGAGAGAGAGAGAGAGAGAGAGAGAGAGAGAGAGAGAGAGAGAGAGAGAGAGAGAGAGAGAGAGAGAGAGAGAGAGAGAGAGAGAGAGAGAGAGAGAGAGAGAGAGAGAGAGAGAGAGAGAGAGAGAGAGAGACGGACACATATAGACACACCCACACGCGCATAGACGCACAAGCATACAGTGACTTTACACACGATCACTCTCTTTGACACTCTCACAACACACACACACACACACAAACACACAGTACACTTTACACACGATCTCTCTCTTTGACTCTCTCACACACACACACACACACACACACACACACACACACCACCTATAGGCCTACACACACACGCGCGCACACATACAGACACACACGCGCGCGTGCATACACACGCACAAACATACACACAATCTCTCTTTTTGAGTCTCTCACCACCACACACACACACACACACAACACACACACGCACGCATACGCACGCACATACAGACACATTATGCGCGCA
>JAGGCT020003155.1:0-17372 GCA_017654935.2 Phymorhynchus buccinoides | reverse complement strand
GAGAGAGAGAGAAGAGTAAGAGAAGAAGAGGAGAGAGACGAGAAACTTGAAACTTGAAAATTTTACGACAATAGCCTAAGTCGGCCTTCAGTCAGCCTTTACAATATTCGAAAAGTACGATGATACACTCAAAGGAAAAGGCAAAAATGAAAACGTGACAAGGTAGACGCGTCCTTTATGTGTTTAAATGCTGTGAAAGTCCGTGATAGAATCAAAACGTGAAACGATATTGCAGCAAGATAGATTCATGTCTTTCGGGCCGTGAAAACATAGTGAACCAGAACCGAGGAAGAATCTGGACGCCATCCACGAGATGCGTATTCGAGCGCGGAGTCCGGCCATCGATTCTGTACTGTCAGTCTGTCCTGTTGGAAGGAGTCCAGAGCTGCACCTTGGAGAAGATAGCCCGTGAACTCCTGTAGTCATCTGCCACGGGGTCCTCTTGGCGAAAACAGAAGACATTAGAGGGGGTTGGCGTCGGAAGAGAGAGAGAGAGACAGAGGGAGAACGAGAGAGAGAGAGAGAGAGAGAGGAGAGATATCGTGTATGAGATGTGGAGAGACAGAGACAGATGATGAGAGACAGCGAAAGGAGTGACAGCCAGACAGAGACAGAGGATACAGGAGAACCAATAGTAAAGAACAAATAAATACACCATATCGTTACCACATTATTGACCAAACCGTTGATTAGGCTATGACATGAAGTTGGATGAGTGGAGTTGGGGTCAGTAGGTGAAGGGCCAGAGCCTGTCTTTCAAACATAAACGTTGTATGAACCTGTTCATTCGAATGCTTAAGTTCGGCTTTACATTGCAGAATAATGGGAAACAAGCAGCATTCGTACCCACCTCCGTCCGTTAACACAGTCAAACACCATCAATAATCGCCACTTAGGATGGATGCACGACTGTACGAGAAGATAGGTATTCCAGAAGGAAACAAAGTGGCATCGATAATGTAGGCAGAGAAAATATTACTTGGTGAGGATTCTGTTAGGGCGGCTGTTCCGTATGCACTTTGTAAAGGAAGTGGCATAAACAATGATGTGCAGGCCATGCCGTAATTCAATTAATTCTCTACTAAATCAGGTGAAGCATAATCTCAAGACGCTTCCTTGCAGGCATCACCACAAATTTACCTGTGGCATTATTGAAGAGAGGGCCTTTTATATAAGGATAGGCATTTATTGTATCATTCATGGCAGCGTAAATATAGACACGCCCATCCATCCTTCTCAAACCGTTGTTAACAAAGCTTGAAAGCAGGCTCAAATATATTCTAGGCATGTGTGCCACAGTCGTAATTGTAAATTAAGTGAAAATTATGTTTTACATCTCTCGGTCATCGACACTGAGGGCTAGGGTAGCAAAGATGGTTGGGAACAACTGGCGCATGCCTGGAGGACCAGTGCAACACCAGTAAAGTCATGAGGTTTTAAAAATATAGTCGATAGGTGTAGCGGCAACACGCCTCGGTAAGCCTCATCGGCTATGGTACCGCGAAATGTCTGCAATTGTAAATTAAAAAAGGGGTAAAAAACCCCCCCAAACCCCCCTTTTTGGGGGGGCGGGGAATTTTTTTTTTTAAAAAAAAATGAAGTACTAGAAATATCATAGTTGATTATTTGAAGATTGTAACAACAGCATAAGAAAACGATAAAGGTCTGGGTTATCAAAACAAAAATCTCCAAAAAGGATGTAGAATATGATACTGATTTTCAAGAAATTGATACTTTCCTAATACATTTTTTCTTCTTCACTATAAATGGATGTGACGGGCAATGTGCCACATGGTTGTACTCATAATTCCTGAATCTGGTGTCATAAGCAAGGATCCGAGAAATAATTAGGCTAAATAAACTAATAGGCGATTTTGAGAATAAGATAGTAGTTTTCAGCAAGTTAATAAGAATTCAGAGATTCAAAAAAAATAAACAAAAGTAGCCAATCAGTAAACTAACGACTAAGTAACCCAAGTAGTAGGCTAGTTCTGAAGCATTTAGCTGTAATCAATTGATTTTAAAAAAAAGAAGTGGTGGGTGTGGAAGTAGAAAAGAGACAGTGGCCCCCCCCAATAGACAGTCGTTTTTGTTCCAAAAACAATGCACCGGTTTATGATAAAGCATGTCGTCAAAGAGAAAAAGACTAATTTGGTAATGGTACTACCGAAAACGAAACTGAACAGTAGTAACTTTGTCAATGTTGTTGGACTTGAAAGTACCACTGTATCTTCCACGTAGATTGTGGTGTGTTTCCACCAATTTTTTCCACTCACATGCCGTGGGGATGTAAACAACATGGTTGGAAAGAGAAATTATATGTAATCCCTTCAGATGAGATTGCTTGACTACCTGGCTGAAAAAATCAGTCATCATGTGGGGGTGGTAGAACTAGAGGGCTTATGTGCCTTTTGAGAAACACAAACATGACAGGAGCTTCCCTCCACCAGCCTTCCTCCCCATCCGGCTCTGATGATACGGAAGTGTTGCATCATTAATCTTTAATAATCTTTAATAATCACAAAAATAAGGAATCGCAATTTAGTGCAGCCGTTTTCGAGTATTTTTAAAATACAATTTACCCACATTTGGCCATTTCAACCCATGTCAGGTTTTGGATGAAGTGTTGCACCGTAACGTCTGAGTAAATACCGAAAATATGATGGATTTGTGCATGCTGTTCCGATATATAAATATAAAAATTGCGCCACATTCGCAGTTTTGGCCAAATGTAGGCCAATTGGTTTTTATATGACAATTTAGTTCATCCTCTAGTTTCCTGCCAAATCAGCAAGATTCAGTGGAAAAATAAATAAATCAATCAATGGAAATAAGTGAAAGTGACACAAACACTTACATAAATTTGAATAACTTCCAAACCATTTAACATAGAATCAACAAAAATTCAAAACCTGGCCAGAGTAGGGCTACAAAAGGCCAATACAGTGGAATCTCGTTTAATGGACATCGGTATAATCGGACCAAAGGACGCTATCGGCCAATCTCTGGAAACGGAAGTTTTATCTTAAGCATGATATTTTGTAGTTTTTACGGCCAAAGCTGAAATCCAATCGTTGATTGTCACATTTTTCTCTCTAATCTTTCCTCTTTACCCTGTTTTGAGAGGGAGAACACCAGAGGCAGACAAACTGGACAACACGCTATTGACGATGACATGGTGGCGTGTGAAGCTGGAAGGGAGCGGTTGACAAACGAACGACCCGCATGGCGTTGAAATCACTCAGAAAACAAAAAGCATTGTATTACTCGTGCTTCTGTCAAGTTGTAGGATTATAAACATCACACACACACACACTCACACACATCACAAAAGGGATAAGACTTCGAATTTGAACGCCAACATTTAATTTTGACGTCATTGCTTTGACTTGCATAAGCGTCATACAGTTATCGTATGTTCGTTTAGCGGCGGATTCGCTTATCGGCCATAGTTTCTTGTCCAAGGGGCCGATTAAGCGGATTCACAGATCACATATCACATAAGGCATAGGCTAAAGCCTTTTGCCCTAATTAGTGTATTTTTTGCATCAAATATCAATTGTTTTAAATATGTATTTGCCCGTGGATTATTTTGGCTTGAGTGATACTACACTAGCTTTATTTTCATATACAGCCAAATGTTAGAAAAGTATCTTATTTAATAATTCTTTGTCAATCGATTTTTAAATGCAACTGAAGGTGCATGACGGTATTCAATGATAAATTGTTCCAAAATTTGTATTATTAGTTAAAGAACGAATGAAACGTCTGGTGTTGGTAGTGTTTGGTTAGTTTAAACTTGTGTCCCCGAGTAGTATATCGACTAGATAAAGTGGGAAAAGAGTGATTAGTGAGGAATAATACAAACCATGCCAAAATTATAATTTGCACTGTGTTAGTTGTGACGTCACTTCTGGTTTGCTATCTCGTGAACCCAATATAAAAGCTGCCTGACCATAGCCCAAATGATCTAAAACTAACCATTTATTAACCCAGGAAACACATAACTAGGGGAAACGGAAATGGACAAAGGGAACACAAAGAATATCACGCAATCCATGCGAACGTTCAGTCACTCGTCGTCAAGTCCAATCGACGACGCAGCTTTGAAATATACGTATACTCTACAGCGACGTTGACGTCCAATTCACTGACGCATCCTCGGTGTCGCCAGCACCCTCAGTCTGCAGCTGTCACGCTGTAGTGACGATGGAGGCGCTCCTCTCCTCGGGCATACCTCCAGTGCAGTACAGTCACAACCGGGTCCTCTGTTTATCAAGTCCATAATTAGTTTCCTGCCTAAGGTCAGTCCGTACGTCCTGCGTTCCCCCTTTATTCTACAGACACTAGACAACCAAAACAACACAAACATAACAATAAGTTTCCAAACATGTTCATCTAAAACGATCTGAAACTATGATAAGAATTTACCTCACTGATAACGTTAGCTTTCTCATCCGATATTAGTAACGTTACTCAAAAGGTAGTATAGTTTGTGTCTCAAAAAATAAACTAAACCCATAGTCATTTATAAGTCACAAAATAGTACAACTGTTCAGCAACTAACACAATGTCCAAATACACAATTGCACTACGAACTACAATTTAACAATATCCAATCCCAACGTCAGTTATCACCAAGTAGAACATTACCCTAGCAATAGGGGATAACGGAAACGGAAGGTCCTCCTTCCTTGTCCCACCCTGCTACGCTTTACAGAGTTCGCTCCCAACAGGGAACCAAGAAGAATAAGAAGAACTACTCACAATTAAATAACAATTTCGGGCATGCAAATAACAAAAACTAACTATGAATTAAATGTGATCGCCTAAATTTGGAGCTCCCTGTAAATTCAACACCAAAAATTTAGACACGAGAA
Organism: Phymorhynchus buccinoides; assembly: GCA_017654935.2. NCBI lineage: Eukaryota > Metazoa > Mollusca > Gastropoda > Neogastropoda > Raphitomidae > Phymorhynchus > Phymorhynchus buccinoides. The sequence goes on along the minus strand of JAGGCT020003155.1, from coordinate 12,492 downwards.
AAAAAGATCAATTTCCCGTTTTCTCTTCATACACAATCTACTGTTGAGCAATCTGAAAATTGAAGAATCTGTCGCAGTCTTTTGGAGTAAGAAGCACTGAAAATTTGCCGAAGTTTGCGTTTTTTGGCCATATTTCGGCCGATTGTTGCAAAAATAATAATATACTATTTGGCAATCACTATTGAACTTTCCTGAAAATCTCAGCCCAATCGGATGAAAACGGGTCAGAAACAGAAGGGGAAAAAAACATCTTACAAATGCAATATGGTATCAACGGGTAGATCCCTTATAATGCTGAAGGAAAAAACTACAAATTCAGTAAACTTTGTTAACAAAAAATAAATTCAGACACCACAGCTTGACATAAACCAGCACACTAATTTGTATAAGGCACAAAATGCAATGCTTGTGCGTCATCATAGGCTTCGGTGTGGCAGTGAAGTTCGCAGGGGAGGAGTTAGCAGAGTACAGTTAGGAAAGAGAAAAGCGTCTAAGTAATGAGATCTGAATCTGCCGGACTTAAAGACCACTGCATCTACCCCCCCCCCACCCCCACCCCCACCCCCCCACCCCCGAACCCCATCCTGCAGGTGGAGTTCCCACGTGTCTTGACTCAGGACCATGTATGCAACATGTGTGAAAGGGGAAACAGGGCTAACCCTTGTGACAAACTTACTACTAGGCTTGACGGAATGAGTATTAGAATCAAGAAATCATTTTTCTTTGTTGATATTTGATGTAAATGCTATAGTGGTGTCCGGCTGCGGTAGTAACGCGGAATTTCGAAGAGTATATTAATAAGGAAATCGATTACATAGTTATTTTTGTTTTTAAACAGGCCTCAGAGTTATCGGGGCTGCTGATGTCCTAAAGGCAATGAAAGGGCCGCGAGGCCGAAAAGTTGGGAGCGCATGTTGTGGGGAGGAGAAGCTTCAGGTTGAGGTGTGTAAAACACAGAAGAGATGCTGACAGACATTTGAGAAGGGCCACGAGGTTGAAAGAAGCTGAACTGCCGTGGGTGGAGAAAAAGGTGTCGAGGGCTTTGAACGATTCGAAGTCGAATCAGTACGACTATGGCACAGTAGTGCGGATATGTTGACCCTAAGTAAATCTAACTTTGCTATGAGTTATCGCACATCGGGACTTGCATGAATGACTAATAATAGGTGTGCATGAATAGGGTGGGGTGACTCCCTACCTTTATGTGTATTAGAATGGAGTAGAGGTGTTTGGTAGTGGGTTATCGCCTTGAACGTGAGGGGAGAACTTAGCCTGTTCATGTGCCGAGGGCTGTAGCCAGATGGAATGAACATTGTTTGAACAAGCCTCATTTATGTGGTGTTTTTACTGTGGGGTTGTTGCCTGATGGGAAAGTGGGGGTTAGCCATCTGCAGCGTTTAGTTTATTAGCGCATAACATTGGGGTGTTAGCTTTTACTGGTATTCCTGTGTCGTTGGCTACCCCTGTTCACTCTTGGGGGGGTGGCTATGAGAGTCATTAGTGTTAAGCGTCATTTCAATTTGTTTTTAGTTTCGTTCATTTGGGTGAAGTGAGTGGTCACTCGTTAGCGATTAAGTAATTACTAACAGTGGCGGGGGTGAGTTGGAACAGACAGGGTCATTATAATCGATTTGGGTAGTGTTAGCACAAGTGTGTTGTGTGAATATGGTCTGGAAAATACTCAAACCATCTGTTCTTTTAAATGTCGTTAATGGAATTATAATAGTTGGCAGGGTTTAGTTGGAAACGACAGAGCACTGACAAATTTGGGTAGGATTGTTTAGCACTTTTGGTTTTTTGGGGTTTGTTTGGGGGGGGGGGGAAAAAAAAAAAAAAATCTGGTTTGAACGAGCTCAAAATTGTTCTTCTCTCACGTAGTAATTGTAACATGATGTTGGTAACGGGTTTAGTTGGGTAGGTGGGTCATACAAGCTTCAAAAGCCAGAACATCGATGCCAGACTGTCCTCAAGGTCTCTAAGTATCATCATGTCAACCACTCTGATATCCCTCCATTGGTTTCGCAAAGATGTATGACTACAAGTTCCACTCTGCATTATCCTACTAGACTAGCAACAATGGGCTGCGTCCGTTTAGCGAGCATTTTGCTATTGCTATAAAGCGCGCACTGTCATGTCAGTCAGCGTGCGATTTCAGGTTGGCTAATGCCATAAAACGCGCACTTCGAGTGTCTGGAAAGCGCGCGTCCTCTCTGTCTCTGTCTCTGTCTGTCTGTCTGTCTGTCTCTGTCTCTCTCTCTCTCTCTCTCTCTCTCTCTCTCTCTCTCTCTCTCTCTCTCTCTCTCTCTCTCTCTCTCTCTCTCTCTCTCTCTGTCTCTCTCCACACAACTTGGAATTCGAACATTGATGACTCATATTTATGTAAGATCAAATAAAAATAAAATGAAACAATCTCTCTCATAGAAATGTCTTGCATCACACAACTCATTCAATTGTTATCACCAATGCAGTTATGGTGAATCACGAAATGCAACTTACACAAAAACAGCAGCACGTGAATGCCATCCGTTAGTGATAACAATTGAATCGAACAATCGAGCATTTGAATTTGCACGCGAATGTTATCATTTGAATGGCTATAAACGTAACAGCAGAAATGACGACTGCATAAACTCACATATTTTATTTTGAAAGATTGAAACCTGCGCTATTCATGGAACATCATACCGTGCGCGCTTTATGGCATCAAAGTGCGCGCTTTATGGCATCAAAGTGCGCGCTTTATAGCGTGCGCTGCATTCAAGTAGCTAAATCCGTGCGCGCTTTATGGCATCAAAGTGCGCGCTTTTTAGCGTTTTTTCTGCGCGCTTTATAGCAGTGCGCGCTTTCTACCGGACGCCCAACAATGTAGAGTGGCACAGAGGTAGCGCGTTCACTTCGTATACAATAAACCCGAGTTCGAACCTGGGTACAGGGGATTTTTCCTCTCACTCTGAATTAGGCCTTACGGTCTGAACGTGGAGTCTTTCGGATGAGACGATAAACCGAGGTCCCGTGTGCCCATGCACTTAGTACACGTTAAACCCAGTGGCAACGAAAGAGTTGTCATTTGGTCAAAAATGTAGGTTAGGTTTAGGGTCAGCTAAGTGTCAGTCTCATAGTATACCATCAATTTTTGTGTGTGTGTGTGGATTAGACGGTTTCAGGTTAGGGTTAGGAATAGGGTTCGGGATAGGGTTAGGGATAGACTTAGGGTCAGGTTAGTGTCAAATACACAACACCAATAAAAGTTGATGATTAAGCTGACCCTAACCCTATCCCAAACCCTACTCCTAACCCTAACCCTAACCTGATACCGTTTGAAACTAATGGAAGGGGCAGAGGAGGGGTCTATTCTTAACATTTGTCAGTGACCGTAAGTGACGTACGTAGGCTGACCTGTTACGAAACAACGTTGGATTTATCCTTAAAGCAAAACATTTACTTAATGCAGGGACCAACTGCAGAACTATGTTCGTGGGTTATACCAATAGAGAAAACCCTTCAACAGTTGTACACCAAATCAGTTATCTATTGAAGACAGTCTGCTCTATCAATGCCTCGAAGTGCTCCAGAAGGTTAGGCATTTCAGAAATGTGTGCTCTTTTGTTTCACTGATGAACGCCTATGATGCTTCGTGAGCAAAGAAAAGAAAGAAGAAATAAAAACAGCAAACGATTATCTAGGCGTGGCAAGATCATTAAGACAAATAATTACACAGTTTTCTTCACGCCAGTACCATTCATTATATATAAAGAATGCAAACGCATCTGACATATTGCAACTTTATCCAACAGCTTTATTTCTGTTCAATCACATTGTGGAGCCTGAGCAATGATGTCTTCTTTTTATTCAGCGGTCAATTCAGTTGGCAAAAACCGTCAGACTTGCCAGCCAGTTGCAGGACGAAGTTCGCAGTCTTCTCCAGTTCGTGGCGACTGCATTGCAGAAACAGTACCCCCCCCCCCCCCCCCACCAACACATTGCACTTTACACACACACACACACACACACACACATATCACACACACACACACACACACATACACACACACACACACACACACACACACAACCCGTCACACACACACACACACACACACGCACGCACGCACGCACACACACACACACACACACACACACACACACACGCACGCACGCACGCACGCACGCACGCACGCACGCCGCACGCACGCACGCACACGCACACACACACACACACACACACACACACACACACACACACACACACACACACACACACACACACACACACACACACACACACACACACACACACACACACACACACACACACACGGCCAGTTCTGGCGTCGTAGAACATCGTGACCTGGGCAGAGTTGTAAGATGTGTTCTGGGGTCTGGGTTCCTGACCCAAACGGATAGACAGTCATCTGTGTGGGCGAGTTTGAGTCGGTTGAGGTCCTGAGTGATAGGCCTAGGCTATAACAGAACAGAACTGAACATAGCAGAACAGCTGTTTATTGCCTGAGAGGTCAAAAACAGTATATATTTAGCACAAAACAATAACAATTTAAACTATAAAAAACTACTTCTTATAATTTCAGACGTAAAAGAGGAAAACGTGTTTATAGCCATGATCCCACGATCCCTTGATCTTTGTTTAGTAGGCCAATTATTTTGCTCCTTCTTTAAAACAATAATAAATAAATGTTTATATTTATTTTTGGTGGCATTTATATTTAATTAAGTTACTTATATTCTGGCTATATGAAGAGACATTGTGCAATGACTTGAGAGAAAACAGGCCTCAGAGAATCATGTCAAGCTCGATGGGCTCGTTGATAAGTTTCCGTGGTAAGAAGACAAAATAATGCGTGACTTTGTCGATGTAGAACTAACGGCTTGATTTGATTGTCTTATTTTTTACCCACTCATTTGAGTACTGGCTTAGTGGTGTGGTCCTGCCCACAGCGCGCAGTTTGAAAACAACTTTAAGGAAGCGTGAGTCAATGAGAGTGGCGTGTGCATTACCACAATTGTTATAAAAGAAAACACGTGCACGGTGTAGTCTAACAGGTTTTTAGTAGGCTATGTACAAATGGCAGGTCTATACTTCTCTTATTGTTTCCTTTGCTGAGTTCACTGTACAACTAACAAAAAGGGTTATCTTCTCATTTTGGTTTTCGCACTGCTCGCAGAGCCGACTTTACGTTATAGAATAGGCCACAAATCTGACATAGTATCTTCATAAATTCTGCCCTGAATTTAGACCCTGTTAGACAATACAGATAGAAGTTGACAGCGCTATTGTAGAGCCACAACATTTTGCTTATTGCTCTGAAGACTCGATGAAGCCCATTCTTAATGGGATCACCCCAATCAATATACGGGTACGTGATAAAATTAATTGTTACCGGTGTTGTTAGGAGGACAAACGAAACGCTTGTAGCAATCAGTGTGACTGTCAATGAGGACATTTTCTGTTGTCTGGAATCCTGGGACTCTTGCCGTGCAGAGAGATGTTTGCTAGTTCTGACAGACCTGAACACAGTCCAGATGAGAGCGCTGTTGCTGACCACCAGTAACGTGAATGGTACAAAAGAACTACCGGCAAAGTCAACCCAAGACCAAATCATTCTGAAAAACCACCTGTATGTTTTGGATACAGCACTATTACTGCATGCCCGACGACTGGTTATATCAAATCCATAAAATATATGACAATGGATTAGAAGCATGACAACAATTATAACACCAGCAGTGATTCTTGACTTCCTGACGGTCCACACACTATTCACTCGCAGTGGCCACAGCACAGAAGCCGCTCTGAGTGAGGTGAGCGCCACAAGCATCCATGGAGAGAGAGCCGCTGTCAGGTATATCATCATCGTAAGAAGTTTGCACTGCCAGGAGCCGAGTGTGGCAACGAATGGCACTTTGAATTCACTGTTGAGAAAGCCGTTCAGGGGATTTATGAACAACAATAGCTGGTCAGACCAGGCCAGGGCTTGGAAGAACACACTAGTCGTTGATGCAGGAAGACGGAGCATGATCAGAATCACCATAAAGTTCCCAATAATTCCAAAGGTCAGCACAGTAATGTCGCCAATGTCCCTGATCTTCTGTGCAGCAATAATATATGGCCTGCGCTGATCATACCACGCCTCCCATTGACTGGGTTTCAGCGTGCTTGGTGTTTCAGAAATACGAGTCAGTAAGGTTTCCATATCACAATAGTTGGTGATATCAGGAATAGAGAACTTGTGAAAGTCTGGTTTTACTAATACATGGACAGTTAAAACGTCTAGTGAAGTTGTTGTGTTCTTTTAGATGTCACTACGCAGTGATTGGGGTATATTTTGCTTGGTGTTTAAGCAATTTAAGTCCATAATTGACTGACGCAATGTGCTACGGAAGTACATGTGAACCACCTCTGCAAAGTTTTGCACTTTCGGCTCAGAAGAATAGGCAAAATTCGTTCTTATCTCTCAGTTGACTCTGCAAACAAACTATGCGTCTCTTTAATTCTTTCTAGACTTGACTATTGCAACTCCCTCTTGGCTGATCTTCCAGAAAAGCTTATATCCAAATTTGACTCCAAGTATTGCTTAATCACGCTTATTACTTTTATCTTAGAAAGAGTAAATGTATATGTGCTTGAATTGTTTTGCTTAAAGTCTTAGCTTTTATCTTATAAATGTGAATTTATATTGCTTAATTTTTTTGCTTTTATCTTATGACTTCTTATTGATTATGTTCTCTTTGTCAAAATCACGCTGCCTGTCTCTCTCTCTCTCTCTCTCTCTCTCTCTCTCTCTCTCTCTCTCTCTCTCTCTCTCTCTCTCTCTCTCTCTCTCTCTCTCTCTCTCTCTCTCTCTCTCTCTCTCTTTCTCTCTCTCTCTCTCTCTCTCTCTCTTATCTCTCTCTCTCTCTCTCCTCTCTCTCTCTCTCTCTCTCTCTCCTCTCTTATTCATGTCAAAGTTTGCCCTCCCACTTGTCTCCGTCTTTTTGTCTGCCCCTCCCCCCCTCTCTCTCTCCTCTCTCTCTCTCTCTCTCTCTTTCTCTCTCTCTCCCTCTCTCTTGTAAAGCGCTGAAAGCTTCTCCCTCTTTTAGCTCTCTTTTCTCTCCGTCTTATTCATGTCATTATTATTGCCCTGCCCACTATGTCTCCGTCTTATTTGTTATTATTATTAATTACTATTGTTGTTGTTCCCTGACTAATCCTCTCTGTCTCTTTTTCTCTCTCTTATTCTCTCTTATTAAATTATTATTTTCTTGCTTTTAGCATGATTTTTATCGCGTTGTATAAATGAAATTATTATCCAGTATTATTATTATTATTATTATTATTATTATTATTTTCTTTGTGTCACGATAATAGGTGATGTCAGGAGTAAAGAACCTGCGCAATCCAGGATTATTGGGGGGACATGCGAAAACTATTGAACTTGTGTGAGATTATGACAATTTCGGTTTCCCAACAAGTTAATAGCGTGCATGAAAGCAAGTGTAACAATTGTAAGCCTACATGAAGACCAGCCGATCAAAAATAGTAATGATAATGTTTCTATCTTTCTCTTACTAAAGTCACTGAAAGTTGAAAGATGCTGATGTGATAATTATGTGGTTGCCACTACAACAAGTTTACGATGTTCTACATAAAAGTGGTTGATCCATTTCTAAGCCTACATCATGAAGACCAGTTATTTTAAAATAAAGAATAAGAATTGATCTTATCTTTCCTTTCTGAAAGCTCATAACGCTGAAAGATAAACTGTAATTGTTGCGTATAATACTTTGGCTGCCAATATATCTTTAATGTGTAAAAACAAAAAATCAAAAAAATCATCACCTGATCAAAAGAACTGGTAAAATTTAACTCTCTCTCTCTCTCTCTCTCTCTCTCTCTCTCTCTTTGTCCTGTCCCTTTTGTACCTCTCAGTTCGAGACTGAAATCCATTTTGTATTACGTTGCCCTCGTTATCAGGATTTGAGAGAGAAATATATTACAAGTACATATTATAACCAACCTTCGCTGTTCAAACTAACCATGCTTCTTGCAACTGAACATAAATCTCTGATTATCCGTTTAGCATTTTATATCGAAAAAGCATTTAGAATCCGGGAGATGCAGTTAAATGGGTAAAGATGATTGTGTTTTACCTGACATTCTATGTATAATGTATGTATGAAGTTTTGAACTGCGTATATGTTAAGTTTATTATGTGTGTTTATGATAAAATGTTGTTAATACTGCTACTCTGTTATACTTTTGTAACCACCCAAAATGACATGGGCCAATGGCCTACTCATTAAACAATTTCAGCGTTTCAGCGTTCAGCGTTCTCTCTCTCTCTCTCTCTCTCTCTCTCTCTCTCTCTCTCTCTCTCTCTCTCTCTCTCTCTCTCTCTCTCTCTCTCTCTCTCTCTCTCTCTCTCTCTCTCTCTCTCTCTCTCTCTCTCTCTCGTGTGTCTCTGTGCGCGCATGCGGTTAACCTAATGAATGAAAAATGGTGGTTTACGTCCTCTCGGTCATAGACACTTATGGGACATTTGTAAATACAAAGATGGTGGGAACAATACTGGCTGCAATGCCCGGAGGCAGTGCAACACCAGTAAAGTCCCGAGTTTTTAACTATATAGATATGTACTATTATGTACTGTGAGGGACAACTCGTGCGCTTGATTTATAGGCTGACTGTTTCAGTCAATCATCTATCTGTGTTGTTTACACGGCGCCGTCCACAGATTCAAGGCGTTTGATTTATTTGTTTCAGTCAGGTGGTATTGAGCAGGAACAAATCCTAATGCCCGCATACCGCATTCTGTAAAGGAAACTTTAAACAAGTGGCTCAATAACGTGAATGGCTTGAGAAATAAGCACCGATGTCTGTCCGTCTGCCTGCTCTGTTTGTTTGTTGTTGTTTTTTCTGTCTCTGCATCTCTGTTAGACAGAGAGTTTTACTTAAACGCGCGCACGCACGCAAACGCACGCACACGCAAACGCACGCACACACACACGCACACGCACACACACACACACACACACATACACGCAGGCACGCACGCACACGCACGCATGCACACACACACACACACACAATTCACACATTCACACACACACACACACAAACAATTCACACACACACACACACACACACACACACACACACACACACACACACACACACACACACACACACACACACACACACACACACATACACACACACACACACACACACACACACACACACACACACACACACACACACACACACACACACACACACACACACACACACACACACACACACATGCAGACGCGTGCACGCACAGACAGAGAGAGGGAGAACTGTCTTGTGAGCAGTGTAAATAATGTTGGTTACGACATGGAGTCATTGTAGTTGTTTGCTTCTTCCTTTACAAGGAATGCAGTATGTTACTCTTACACAGGCATAATAATATATGTATACAAAACCAGCTTCCGAAGTTTGGAAGAAAGAGCGCAGTGTGGTACTTCAGAAAGGTAAACACTTGCCATAAAGTTAAGCAGCCCCTCTTCGAAATCCGCAACAAAAAGTTCGACAACTCATCAAACGAAAGTGAACTCAAAGAATAATTTCATTCTTTCTCAGTTGCACTAAGACGAGTCTCGGTTATGTGCTGAATACAAAAAGTACCCAAAGTGTCAAATCAAAGTAACAGATTTTGTTCTGCAAAGATGGTGACTGATTTTCACCATTTCACTTCTTCTGTAAAAGTTTGACTTTGGAAGCCCACAGACAACAAAATAGAGATGTGTTGCCGATTTTGTTTCCACTGGGAATAAGTAAAACAATTTCTTCTCTTTCAGTTTTGCGCAGATTGTGTCACTTATGTTGCGTTATGTGCTGTCAGTAACGAACGTAACTTCCCCATACCTAAATCGCCTTTTGGCGCCATTTTACATGCAGCAAATAGGCTTTTATTGCTCCACATTGTTCCATCCTTCTTGCACAGCATTTGTGAGCTACTTCGGCTGAAGACAGTGTTTGAAAGTGTTTCGTCAAAAAAGGCAGGAGAATGGACCGGTAAGGCAGAAAGACAGTAGATGACAGTAAGCAAAGGGAAAAGGCAGGAGAATGGACCGGTAATGCCAGAAAGATAGTAGATGACAGTAAGCAAAGGAAAAGGCAGAGTCAAAGAGAGGGACAGATTAGAGGAAGTTACAAGCACAGAACTTCAAGAATGTGGGGGAACTATTTATACAAAAGAAGCCCCCCGGTGTCCCAAGGATATAGGTTTTAGGCAACGCCTAGTCTTCCTATCTGTCCCTGGTACATATACGAACATAGAATACAAACATGTCAAGGCATAATAACATGGCAAGGCATAATATTACACAACATACAGAGTTGAACATAGGTAGCAAAGCAGGTGATATTATGTCACCAGCAGAAATGACGTAACAAAGCATGTATCGGCACACGCAACTAGGGAGCATCCGACACAAATACCGGCATTCGTCCATGAGAGTTAAGAGATTAATTGGATGGATATTAATATACGCCAGCATGCAATTTAAAAAATTCAAAAAATTTACAAAATAATTAACCTTATATTACCTCAAAGTAACAGCAGTAAATATAATATACACTCCAACAATGAAGACAAATACAACTAAGTTAAAACAAATCACATTATTATAAAAGGGTGTACAAAAAGGCACTACCTGATAATAGCAGTTGCAAGCAGGAAATAATAATCTTTCAATGTCATGCCAATTATCTAAGAGCAGGTCTCTAAACGGCGAGAGAGAGAGAGAGTGTGTGTGTGTGCGTGTGTTGTGTGTGTGTGTGTCCGTGTCCGTGTGCATACCAAAGGTTCAATGCATAGCGCCTCAGAGTTTATACTCGGTCACTCCTTAACGTCTGACGACTTTTTTACCTCCCCCCCCCCCCCCCCATTCCCTCCCCTATGGTTACCAAAGTAGGTCAGAAGGTCACTGGAACGTCATAAGGTCATTGGATCTTTAAGATCTTGCATGTAAGAGGAGTTCCCCTCAATGATAAGTGATACGTAATACGTGTATCGTGAACTTGGAGAAAGGAGGGTTTTGTATAGGACACCAGGGTTTTATTAACGCTGAGTGTTTTTATATCTGTTTTTGTGTGGGTGTGTTGTTGTTTTTTTAGCTATGTGCCGTGTTAAAAGAAGTAGATAGAAGATGGGTGATTGACCTTTACGCCACCTGTAGTAAAGAAAGGTTGAGTACATTAAAGGGGGAGACTGGAAGGGAAAGAAGACAGACGAAAAGTAAGATGTATCAATATTTATTACATGCATCACAAACACTGGTCACACGCATGTGGGACACAGTCTTTCACATGGCCCTCATGCACACAATTCTGGTATCAAGAGAGAAGAGACAGAAAGACAGTCAAAAGTAAAAAGTAGACAGTCAGTGGAGTGAAGGAAAAGAACGAAGAACATTCCTGGTTTAAAAACTCAAACAAATGTTGTTTGATCTTTATACGCTTCATTGACTTTGTAGCGGCCATTAAATAGATTTCTGCCAGCATGATGTGATGATAAGGATGATACTGAGGAGGGGAAGGAGGATAATGAGAAAGAGGATTGCTTGTTAGTTTACAAACACATTTGTTTGTTGTTTTACTAAATACACTTTGAGGGTGACTTTGTTAAAAAAAATCTGTGTTAAATTATATATGAGAATAGCGGAAGATGTTGATTGGTTGTTGCTGCTGCTTTAATTTACACGTTTCTAAAATGTTGGTGATAGTAAACAAGTGATGATGATAGACCACGGACACCACCCGGTCTGGTTTAAGCAACATTGAAGGTGTCAGTATTGTTAACCTCTACTTCCTACTAATAAGCTACGCTGTCAACGCGTCCTCATTTTCTACATCAGGCTCCTTATGCTTTATTGATTGTTTGGGAGAAGAAGAAGAAAACTGTTGTACAGTAAACCTTGAGTGTAGTAGTAGCATTTAGTTTATAGTCTAAAACTCTGATGGTTGATGATGATGATGTGTTGCTCTGGTAAGTATCTTTAAATAGCCTAAATACCGAATGGATGTGATGAGCTGATGCGCAGCAGCCTTTGAGTTAGTAGTCGTGTTTAGTTTAGATAACCTAACTATCTGAACGGATTATGAACAGTGCAGCAACATTTGAGTGTTAGTGTTTTAGACTTACATAGCCTAAACTACTGTACAGATAATAATAATAATAAATAATAAATAAAGCTTCTATAGCGCTCCGCTGATAAAAAATCATCCCAGAGCGCGTTACAGTAGTACGAGAGGAAAAAAAACAAAAAAAACAAAAAAACTCACGCGTTCATCCCATTCACCCCTTTCACATACACATTATTGACAGAAGAATTTAAAAAAAAATTCAAAAAAATCAAGGCATGGACAACAGACCCCCAACACACCTCACCCCTTTCAACACGCACGACATTTAGCCACTACCAAATTATCTTGGGGGGTGTCATACGAGG
>JAGGCT020003154.1:0-17469 GCA_017654935.2 Phymorhynchus buccinoides | reverse complement strand
CTTCGTCATACATCAAACATTAGCACACCACATATAGTTTCCTTCATCATACATCAAAACATTACATTAATACAGCACACCACATATAGTTTCCTTCCTCATACATCAAACATTACTTTAATACAACACACCACATATAGTTTCCTTCATCATACATCAAACATTACTTTAATACAACACACCACATATACATAGTTTCCTTCATCATACATCAAACATTACTTTAAAACAGCACACCACATATAGCCTTCACCATACATCAAACATTACTTTAAATACAACACACCACATATAGTTTCCTTCATCAGACATCAAACATTACTTTAATACAGCACACCACATATAGTTTCCTTCATCATACATCAAACATTACTTTAATACAACACACCACATATAGTTTCCTTCATCATACATCAATCATTGCTTTAATACAGCACACCACATATAGTTTCCTTCATCATACATCAAACAATACTCATAATACAGCACACCACATATAGTTTCCTTCATCATACATCAAACATTACTTTAATACAACACACCACATATAGTTTCCTTCATCATACATCAAACAATACTTTAATACAGCACACCACATATAGTTTCCTTCATCATACATCAAACATTACTTTAATACAACACACCACATATAGTTTCCTTCATCATACATCAAACATTACTTTAATACAGCACACCACATATAGTTTCCTTCATCATACATCAAACATTACTTTAATACAACACACCACATATAGTTTCCTTCATCATTCATCAAACATTACTTTAATACAACACAACACATATAGTTTCCTTCATCATACATCAAACATTACTTTAATACAACACACCACATATAGTTTCCTTCATATTCATCAAACATTACTTTAATACAACACACCACATATAGTTTCCTTCATCATACATCAAACAATACTTTAATACAGCACACCACATATAGTTTCCTTCATCATACATCAAACATTACTTTAATACAACACACCACATATAGTTTCCTTCATCATACATCAAACATCTTTATACAACACACCACATATAGTTTCCTTCATCATACATCAAACATTACTTTAATACAGCACACCACATATAGTTTCCTTCATCATACATCAAACATTACTTTAATACAACACACCACATATAGTTTCCTTCATCATACATCAAACATTACTTTACTACAGCACACCACATATAGTTTCCTTCATCATACATCAAACATTACTTTACTACAGCACACCACATATAGTTTCCTTCATCATTCATCAAACATTACTTTACTACAGCACACCACATATAGTTTCCTTCATCATACATCAAACATTACTTTACTACAGCACACTCATCATACATCAAACATCACTTTAATACAGCACACTCATCATGCATCGAACATTACATTAATACAGCACACTCATCGTACATCAAACATTACTTTAATACAGTACACTCATCATACATCAAACACACCAGAGTGACGAGGACCAGCTGCGGCACATGTGTCTTTAAACAGCTTTTTTGTAACATATTCTGCTCTAATATATTAACATTTTATTTGTAAGCCTTTTTTGAAAGAAGAAATGTCATTTCAAGCCTATAAAAAATATATCTGTATTAGTGGAATTATTGTTGTTTGTTGTTTGTTTGTTGTTTTTTACCCTCCACTGTCCCCACCTTTCTTTTTTCTTTCTTTTTTTCTCTTTTCTTTTTTTTGGGAGGCGGCACATCTTTTTTTTTTTTTTTTTCCTTTTTTTCTTTTCTTTTTTCTTCTTTTTTTTCCCCTCGCTACTCTCATTCATTTGTCTGTGTGATGAACTATTATGGACATTTTGGGGGGGAAGTACTTAGTGTTCTTGTCTGATACATAAGTGTCTGGGTTTCTTTGGAATGATTATTTACTTACTCACATACCACCACATATACAAAAACACCCCCTCCTTCTACACACGCACACTCATGCACACATTCAAGCACCCAAGCATCCAAGCAACACATACGCATGCGTGCTCGTGTAATCACACACACACACACACACACACACACACACACACACACACACACACACAAACTTACACGCGCGCACACACACACGGGTACACACAGAGCATGCGCATACAGAGATAGAGAGAGAGGAGAGAGAGAGAGAGAGAGAGAGAGAGAGAAGAGAGAGAGAGAGAGAAGAGAGAGAGAGAGAGAGAGAGAGAGAGTGAGAGAGAGATGGTCATTGAGGCCTTAGTTCTTTTTTCAACTTCTGAAATTAATTTCTGTCAAAAATATGTTGTGAGGACACAGCAGATTTGGTTTTCTTAAGGATGCTGACGCACATCTTTGCAATCAATATCAACATATTTATATACCCATATTTTCCTTTGGGACAATTAGAAGATCTGACACCGAATAGTACATCAGTGACTGAGAATGACAGTTGTTGGTTCGTTTCAGTATATATCTTTTGTTCCACAAGTTTCCAGAAGCTATATACAATTGGGCATTCAAAGAAAAAATGTTCAATGAAGTCAACGGTATCCCTGCAGTATGAGCATTTGTTATTTTCTGTTACTTTCATTTTATTTAACATGATATTGGTAGGGTATATATTATGTAAAATTTTCCAATGTAATACCCTAAGTCTAGTTTCTTTAGTAGCTTCTTTTGCTCGTAGCCATGTTGCTTTATCTAGAGTATAATTAAACTTCATTAACCAAAAGTGGTGGGCTATCGGTAGGATAGTCTCTTGCTCTCGAAGCAAAAGTAAGCGGATATAGTTTAGCTTTGTGTTGAATGGATTTGCCTCGCATGTCTGTGAGCTTAGATCAGGACTCCGGTGCACCACAAAAAGTTAGCGCTAGTTAATAGGTTAAATCCCTTAAATATCAGCTAGATGTGGGGTTAACTATACAGCTAAAGTTAACCATCGTTGCATGGGGCAAATTTCCACTAGCTAAATGATAATTCAACCCTAGTTAGCATACCAACTTTAGCGGTGCCCCCCTGTACCTCTAAATCACAAAGCTTACAGTTAAGCAAACCAAAATGGCTGCTGTGGTAGATCAAGAAGTGGATATGCGAAACTTCAATGGATAAATACAACATCTAGAGATAATTATAGTGTGGAACTGTATCAGGATTATTATTTCTGACCAGCAAGCATTCATATCAGTGTGTTTTAAAGAAGGGGAGACTTTGACTTTGCCTACAACAGGAACGTGTTCTCTGTCAACTGAAGCACAAATGAGTCACCCTCTGCATTTTGTTGTTTATTTTGTGAAAATATCAAGTCATGTTGGCAAGCCTACTTTGTTTGGTAATGTTGTTTTTTTATATTATACCATGTGTTGGGTGCTGGGGACAGACAGTATGCTTGTTTTACCCATCCAAGAATCAGGGAAAGCAAGAAAATCATGCATTTGCAACTGTGTGCCACCGGTACCTCTCCTCCTCTTTGCTTGCATAATGCGTTCCGAGTGTGTACAAGGCAAACAATGCTTATTCTGATTTGAAACATTTCTGAACTGCACTAACAACAAGAAAATGACAAGAACATTGAAGAGGTGATGTTTGCAAGAGAGAGAGAGAGCGCGCGCGAGAGAGAGAGAGAGAGAGAGAAGAGAGAGAGAGAGAGAGAGAGAGGAGAGAGAGAGAGAGAGAGAGAGAGAGAGAGAAAGAGAGAGAGAGAGAGAGAGAACGAACGAACTGAAAGTGGTCAAAATGATTGATTAAGGATGTGTTTGTTCATGTGACTTTCTAATGGTTTTGATAAGACAGACACAATGGAAATGGGTCTATAATTACAAGGGTCAGAACGATCTAATTTAAATATGGGTGTGATTCTGGCTGTCTTAAAAGCTTTAGGAAAATGTGTTTTTTAGAAATACACAAATTATATATGTAAGTGAGCGATTCGGATATGACAGGAGCTGATAGTTTAAGAATTTTGCCATCTCTGTCGTCTAGAACTCTGGTATTAGTTTGTTTTAAATGAACAAGATAATTAAAGACTTCGTATACCGTTAAATAAGGTATAGTTAGTTCGGATGAAATTTCTTTACACAAACAAAAGTCATGAAGATATGGAGAGAGAGAGAGAGAGAGAGAGAGAGAGAGAGAGAGAGAACAGAGAGAGAGAGAGAGAGTAGAGAGCGAGAGACAGAGAGAGAGAAGATGGTGAGAGAGAGAGAGAGAGAAGAAGAGAGAGAGAGAGGAGAGGAGCGAGAGAGAGATTGAGAGAGAGAGAGAGAGAGAGAGAGAGGAGACAGACCGACAGAGCATGTGGATATGCATGGTGAAGACAAATTTTATATATTCCCCAGACTCTCTCTTTCAGTCTCTGTCTCTCTCTCTCTTGTAAATGTGTAGTGTGTGTGTGTGTGAGACGTGTGTGTTGTTGTGTGTGTGTGTGTGTGTGTGTGTGACTGTGTGTGTGTGTGTGTGCTGTCTGTGTGTGTGTGTGTGTGTGTGTGTTTGTGTGTGTGTGTGTGTGTGTGTGTGTGTGTGTGTGTGTGTGTGTGTGTGTGTGTGTGTGTGTGAATGAGAGAGAGACAGAATGAGAGAGGGAGATAAATATATATAATGTGGAAACTGTATCTCTGTTTGTAGGACGGCCATGGTCCAGCCCATCTACATCCCAGCTCCTCCTCACTACTAACACTACTCTCCCCAACTCCATTTTCAGCTAAAAACCTTCACCCACACCCACCCCTTTTCCCACTGCCCCGCCTTTCTCCAAATGCAGAATCAAAAAATTAAAACGGATATTTCATCGTGCTACCTGCCAATGGCTTCCAAGTTCCAAAAGAGAAAAAAGCAGACATTTGCAACTTTGTGCCCCTCCCCTTTCTCCTCCTCCCCTTCCCTGTGTGTTTTGATTAGAATGTGGCGAGCAGAGTGAGGGAACATTGTGCTGAGCATGGATTAAAATAAACATTTGCAAACTGCACTATTTGTACAGCCAAACAGTAACAATAAATTGGAGAGAGAGAGGAGAGAGAGAGAGAGAGAGAGGGAGAGAGAGAGAGAGAGAGAGTGAGAAGGATCGAGGAGAGAGAGAGAGAGAGAGTGATGAGAGAGAGAGAGAGAGAGAAGAGAGACGGAGAGAGAGGGAGAGAGAGAGAGGAGAGAGAGAGAGAGAGAGAGAGAGAGAGAGAGAGAGAGAGAGAGAGAGAGAGGAGAGAGAGAGAGAGAGAGATCATTTTATAAAACACTGTAGACAGACTGTTGACACATGTCAGTAAATCAAGACATCCTTGGGGGAAAAGCAGCTTAAATTCAAATAATAAAGTATTGTGTATGACTAATGTATTGGATGTCATATAGATGACCACCATGTACAGGTGATTTGCTTGGGGATTGCTTTGTTTTGAAATTAGTGTGAATTGTGAAAGGTTACCATTCATTTTGTTCATCATAATGCTCCTTTTATTTCATTTTTGTTGTTGTAGGTTGAGGTAGACAAAGGAGTAAGGGGCGAAGTATGTGTAATATATATAAGCATTTAGTATCGATTTACCCGTAAAAATAAAATAAAGTTACTGTCAAATTAATTGCAAGAAAATTCCTTCTGTCGAGTTATGCAAGTCAGTCAGAAAATGTAAGCTGCTCTCTCTCTCTCTCTCTCTCTCTCTCTCTCTCTCTCTCTCTCTCTCTCTCTGCTCCTCTCTCTCTCTCTCTCTCTCTCTCTCTCTGCACACACACACACCCACAACACACACACACACACAACACACACACACACACACACACACACACACACACAGATACCCACTGTACATATATCACCCCCTTTCGTTTCTTATTCTAATTTCAGGTAATGGCCCGACATACAAGGGTAAAAAAAAGTTCAATGATTCCAGTAAAGCTGTTTGACACAGGTTCCCACTTGACCTTGACAACTGAGTGTAATGATGGAGGCATAGTGGGAGGATGGGGAGGGAGGGGGAGCAGGAGATGTGTGGGGGGAGGGGGGGGCAGGGGGGAGCAGTTGCCGAGCGTGTGTGTGTGTGTGTGTGTGTGTGTGTGTGTGTGTTCTTAGTAGTGTGTGTGTGTTATAGTTGGTTTTGTCTGCATTTTCGGACTTGCCTGACTGCCTGTAGCCTTCTAACCATGGAGTCATCTGATCTGTCTCTTCCATCCAAAAAGGGGTTGGTGCTGGTTGTAATCATGCACCCCCGTCCCCCTTGCTGTCACAAACACTGTCATAGTATCCAATAAAGTATTCCAACTCATTATCAGAACCATTCAACATATCCACTACAACTTCCACAGCACTGTAACGGCTGAAAGTTGGTCATCGTGAAAGACACATAGCTTGGTTTGCCATCTTGAAACACACACTGGTACATGAATACTGTTTGCTGTTGTGAGGCCAGCAAGCTTTGTTTCTACTACAAAAAAAATGCCATCTATCATTGGTTTAGTATTCCTGGAAGAGGTTGAAATCGTTTACAGTATTGAATCTCTTCCAGGTGTGTGATACCAGTGGGAAGATAGGGGTCCGTATCACATACTGAAATAGGCATATCAGGACGTACACAAAACGTTGGCGGCTAAACAAACATCAATCAGTTTTTTATTTGGATTTGTCTTGTCTGACTAGAAATAGTAGAAAGTAGACCATACCCATTATGCTTAAAAGATGTAGAGACACACACAAGTTGCTAATCACTCTCTCCCTCACTTATACTTACTTACAGCACACAAACACACAAGCACATACATTCGCCATACATGTTTGTTGTCAATGTATAACTTTTAGAGAGCATTTGTCTGCTTTTGTGATGTGCTAGGCTTCGTTTTCTAGGAAGTAGGATGACGGAAATACCCAATCTATTTATAACTACACCCTTAGCACACAGCTATTGACGCTACCATGTACACAGCTGTTCCACCCCATATAAAATCAAGCTATTTAGTTAAAAAGTCTTAGATAAAAACTGCACCAAGCTTTTGCTTGTAAAAATATTTGGGCTGTATGTTCTTCATTGTATTTTTAATATATTTCTTCCATCAGATTTATGGTAAAAACTTATTTTGTTGAGCAGTATCATGCAACATATTTAGTAGAAAATGTTCTTGAATAATACACAAACATAAATAAAATTGCCCATGAGTGAACATCTAGCAATATCCACTGAATATAAGTAATTTAGTCACATACTACAACATATTCGTGATTGTAATTTATGGAAAGCAACTTATGGTAAACTAAAGTTGGCTTGAAACAACTTCTGAAAATATAGATAAACTAAATGTTCCTCCCGAAACAGCTGTGTGTAGGTAAGTAGCTGATAGCTAGTTTGGACATGTGCAACACAGTTAGCGGCTCTGCTTAACAGTTAGCTAGCTGGCTATCAGCTAAGCATTTATCAGTTAGGTAGTGGGCACTAAATAACAGCCTGTCATAAAACGGACTCCAGGTTGCCTTGTCGCAGTCCACTGCTTCCATTATTTGGGAATATAGTTCACTAGAATGCTATATTCGAAAATATTATTGGCTCTGTTTACCCCAATTAATTCATGAATTTCCTCTAATGATAAAAATAATATTTTCTAAAGGGAGTATTATATCAGTGACTTGTTCGATTCCTTGTTCATGCCAATTCTGAAAGAATAGCACTTGGTTTTTATATTTTATGACGGAATTATTAAAGAGCAGTTGTGATCTAAAGTTTACCCTGTTCACATCATCCAATTTTGTCATTGATTGTCTAAATAATTCACTAAAATGTTTTCCAGAAGTCATTGTCAATTCTGTTTAACCCCTTCAGACTGCTCGATCTTACAATACTATGGAAAATGGGTTTTATTTGCAATTTTCTGCAGGTGCCACAGAGGAATTAATCTCCAATTTTCATGTTCCTTTGCATTGTTTAGTTTCCCAATCCATTGTAGATTAAGTTTTTTGCGCCGCACCAGCCACTTTTGGCTGGTAGCGAAAGTGGCAGTTAACGACGCACCAGCCTCAAGTAGCGGGTGGCTCAGCTCTTATCTGTTGATGCACCAGCCACAAATAACTGGTGGTATTTAAAAAAAATTCTCTCCTTCTCCCTATTGCGGTATAGTGGACAAAAACTGCACTACTAGCAAATAGGGAGCCTTATCTAAGATAGGAGGCTATTTGGTTTGTCTTGACCTGACCTTCACCCTCTAATTTTAGCATGAAACAAGGAATCCCTCCTTTTCCCCGCCAATGCCAGAGTTGGAAATCCTAGCCATTCTTTGTTGCCAGCATGTCAGCCAGACACCGACGTATTCCGTTACACGAAGTTATAGAATTAGTTCAGCAAAGATGAGGAGGAGAGTGATAGGGTCATAATTCATAATAAAGAAAGTGAACATGAACTTTTTGAAGATTTTTTAGCTTCCAGTTCATCTGAAGAAGAAGGAGAAGATGAGGAAGAACTAGCGTCGTCTGCTTCAGCAGCTTGCCACGCAAAGCTGGTCGAAAATGCACTCTCTCTATGACACAGACAGTGACACACACACACACGCAAACGCATACACACACACACGCACACACGCACACGCACACACACACACACACACACACACACACACACACACACACACACTTTAGTGAGCTCAGATTTTTGTGTGTGTCATAAGCCTACTTTTCTCCACTGTGTTTCTCATTATTTTATGTGGGTTTTTTTCCTGTGTTTTTTATTGGAATAAAATGCTCTTTGCTGATTCAGAATATTCACTTCGAATAAAATCCATGCCAATGACAGACCACCCACCTGGAATGAAATAGAAGCTATGGACTGAGTGTTGCCTACTAGAATAATTTCATACACGGAGAAATGAAGTGTCTTCCCGAATCAACTGTGTTTGCATTTGTGCCTACAGAGAAAACAATGTGCTTGTGTATTGGTTTGGATTATGTGCTGATTTCTATTTTTCACCTTTTCAAGGTAAGAACAAACGTATTTTACACTTTTCATTTTATTTTGTTGTTGTTATTCTTACTAAATAAACGTATGCAAATTACAAAGCTATTTTTTGCGTGTTTCGGTTATTACAAAGCTATTTTTTTGCGTGTTTCGGTTATGTCATTTCAAGTAGAAGTGTGGCGAAGTAGTAATCATAATATCTTTGAAAATTATACGAGAGTAAAGTTGAAGTCTTGCTCTTTCCAATGATGTATAGCAATAAGAACTTAACTATGGCGAAAGTACCGTAAAGTGGAAGTCCTGCTCTTTCCAATGATGTATAGCAATAAGAACTTAACTATGGCGAAAGTACCGTAAAGTGGAAGTCCTGCTCTTTCCAATGATGTATAGCAATAAGAACTTAACTATGGCGAAAGTACCGTAAAGTGGAAGTCCTGCTCTTTCCAATGATGTATAGCAATAAGAACTTAACTATGGCGAAAGTACCGTAAAGTGGAAGTCCTGCTCTTTCCAATGATGTATAGCAATAAGAACTTAACTATGGCAAAAGTACAGTAAAGTGGAAGTCCTGCTCTTTCCAATGATGTATAGCAATAAGAACTGAACTATGGCAAAAGTACAGTAAAGTGGAAGTCCTGCTCTTTCCAATGATGTATAGCAATAAGAACTGAACTATGGCAAAAGTACAGTAAAGTGGAAGTCCTGCTCTTTCCAATGATGTATAGCAATAAGAACTTAACTATGGCAAAAGTACAGTAAAGTGGAAGTCCTGCTCTTTCCAATGATGTATAGCAATAAGAACTTAACTATGGCAAAAGTACAGTAAAGTGGAAGTCCTGCTCTTTCCAATGATGTATAGCAATAAGAACTGAACTATGGCGAAAGTACCGTACAAAAAATCACAAAAGTGCTAAAATCGTGCCGTCGCCAACAGTTGTGAGGCTGAACGAACTAGCCGGCACTCGGCACAGCCACTGCCGAGCGGCAGCCAGCTGGGAAGTGTTAAAACATGTTTAAAATTCCACCATATTGATCATTCTAAGTCCCCCATTACAAAGGTCAGATTCCATAACTTTGCGTTTTATCTTTTCGAAAGCCTTCCGATTACTATGGGTTTTTTGCCACAAGAATTTATAGAATATGGTGTTTAGCTGATTCAGAACAACTACAGGAAGGCCAACCGATTGCATAATAAATACAAACTGGCTAATAAGGAAAGGTTTGATTACCACCATTGTACTTGGATGCTGAGGTCACGTTTACTCCATTCTTTTATTAAGTGTTGAACCCTGACAATTCTGTGATTCCAGTTGTCCTCTACAAATTTTGCCATTTTATTATTTTCAAAAAACACCCCTAAAATCTTTATCTTATCCACAGAAGCGAATGGAAGATTCGCATCGCATCCTTCTCTGCCCAGTCTTAAAGCTTTAGTTTTATGAGCATTCAACTTTAAACCCGAAAACCTCTGAAAATCTGTCAATATATTGACTGAAGTTAGTATGTCTTTTTTGTCTCTGAGGAACAGAGTCATGTCATCAGCTAGCTGTTTTACTTTTAAAGAAGGGGTGGTGGTGATATTGTTTGGAGAAGGAATAGCGATTCCTACGATTGGGCTGTTCCTAATCTTCACAGCAAGAAGCTCGATAGCTAATATGAATGCTAATGGGGAAAAGGGACACCCTTGACGTATACCAGATAACATATGAAGTGGTTCTGCAATCCAACCACCATAGCTTATACAGCTAACACTGTCTTTCATTAATACCGAGACCCATTTTTGAAAGTCTGGACCAAAGTCAAAAATTGAGAATGCTTGTAGCAAAAAGGTCTTAGATATAAAATCAAATGCCTTTGAAAAATCTGTTGCTAATAAATATGCAGCTTTATTTGAACAATGTATATAGTTGATGACATCGTCTATTGATCGAATAACTGTGGAGATGTTGCGACCCATGATATAACCTACTTGATCTTCATTTATGAGCTTACAAATCACATTATTTAATCTTTCAGCTAAGGTTTTGGCGAGCAGTTTATAGTCACAATTGTGGAGTGCAATAGGACGCCAGTTATCTAACATGTCTCTATCTAGCTCTTTGCCCTTGTGCAACAAAGTTACAATTCCTTTTTTCTGCGTATACGTGAGCTCACCATTTTGAAATAACTCGGCAAATGAATCAGTCACAGTTGGACCTATTTTGTTCCAGATTGCTTTTAGAAACTCTGTTGTGATCCCATCGACACCGACTGTCTCTCTAGGTAAATCGGTAGACAACTCACAGTCCCTACCATCGGCAAACCTAACTTGATTGCCTAGCAGAAATGGGTTTACAGGGTCATCCAACATCACGGCCCAAACTTTCCCCTTGAAATAAGGTGTAGAAGCTTCAATCAACGCTGTCTCTCGGCGCACGCTCATGGACCCTTCAGCACCAACATCACATGGTGGCCCACTTTCAGCATATTCTGGTACAAGTCTCGTGTCCACAAAGAATGTTGTAGCTCCTGTATCACGGATAGCCTCAGTCACTTCTACGTTGACTACAGAAAGAAACATCAGTATCTTCGAGTCATCCTGGTATTAACTCAACCGTTGCACACGCTCTCTACTGGTCTGTCCATTCTCTGTCTTTGTTGATCTCTTTTGAAGGCGGAACAATCCTTCTTTATGTGTCCTGTCAGCCCACAGTAGTAACACCTAAAACTACTAACTCCACTTGTCTCTGGAACTCTTGGGCCCTGGTCCCTGGTTCCATGGAAAACTGGATTCATCGGCACAGACCTCCTGGGTGCCTCAACATGGTTGCCTTGGTTATGCGACCTAAATACAGCCCCCTGATTAGGAACGCGCAAATGGGGTGGACAATGAATACTCGTTCTTGGTAGCTGTCCGGCACGCTGACCACTGAAAACTGGGCCGGTCACCTTACTGGCCCTCTTCGCCTCAGCAAAATCTTCTGCCGCCTTGGTAGCAGAAATGAAATCAGTAGGTTTAGCCTGACGCACATAAAAAACCAACTCCTCAGTCGAGTTGCTCTCAAACTGCTCCAGCAACAAGAGATCCTCCATATTCATCCCTGACATAGTCTTCCAGTGTTCCAAACTACGAGTCAATCATTGCCCTAACTGAGTCAGAACGTTTCCGCATCTCTCTGAAACGCTTGCGGTAGGATTCGGTCCAGAGGCTAAGCTTCTTTAACAAGGAAATCTTCAATTCATCATAGCCGCTTCCCTTCGGTAGATCATGAAACGCATCTCGTGCACTGCCCGTAAGACATCCAGCCAGGTATACAACTCTGTCGCCTTCATCAATCCCTAACTGATCTGCGATATCCTCAAAGTGTGCCAGAAAATCTCTGACGTCCTCATCTGGCGCTAGTACTGGCAATCTGACACTAGCCAGAGGTAACTTGACTGTAGGACTAGGCGACTGTCGCGAATGCTGCATTTGGGCAAACAACTCTCGCCATCGTGCCTGTTCTTCCTCTCTAAGGCGTTCTCTCCTTTGCTGTTCCTCCCTTTCTTCCTTCTCTTCTTGTCTGTTTCTCTCTCTTTCTTCCTCCTTCCTACTTTCCTCAGCCCATCTCATCTCTTCCGTACTGACATGCCTGGTTCTGGCACCTCCTGACGATCCGCCAGTCCCCAAGGTGTTCCCATCAAATTAGTCGCTCTGGAGGCTGCTGCCCTCGGAAAACCAGGACGAGACAACTTAGAATGCTCTTCTAAGCGCTCAAAAATACGGCATCTACTCGTCGAAGAAGGGGTCCCACTACTCATGGTATGCACTCCCGAAACTGTTGTAGGAGTGTCTGACGTAACACCCACTTCCATTTGTTTACTAACACTACGCGTAATGGGAGGTGAATACTCTGCCATGATTGTTCTTCTAAATGCTAACCAAACACAACACACGAGAGTGAAAAAATCACTTTTATTGTCAATACCCTATCACCCTAAACAAAATCGCGTACAAAAACAACTAACTTACGCCCATTCGTTTACAATATACTGAACAAGAAAATATAAAAGTCTGACGGCCTGAATAATACAAAAGATGCCCCACATGGCCGAAAGGCCGAAGAGGGCGTAAAGCCTTATTTCATCGTAATACGAAAGATACCGTACTCTTGACAAACGAAACGTCACGCCTAACTGCACCCACAGGACGGAAATAACTGACCCAGTTACGAGTCTATGCTGACACAGTGAACTAGTCAAAAGCAGGGTTGCGTAACTGGGAACGTTGCGGAAAACGGAAAACGGCAAAAACAAGGAAAACGAAACGGTTTTGACTGAAAACTGAAAACGGTTTTGCTTGGTCGGATTGTGGTCCCTGGGGGAGGTAGTGGATTCGCTTCCACCCACGAATCCTTACCGCTTCCAACCACACACACTAACCTAAATTACTGCTAAAACAAATTTACTGGGTCCAGTGAACTCGGTGTGAACAGAAGGGACAGAAGGGCATGCAGACGCAAGTGGATCTACCTCGTGGGAAATATCCCACAAGAAGCTCCTGGAAAGGCCCCCGCTTGTAAAGTGTTTGTTGTCTAGGGGTAACGGTTCTTATTGGGATGCGTCTACACGCTTCCTCCACTCACACACAAGCAACACCGGAGACCAGTTTATAATACAAAAACGAATATTTATTCCTTGGAATCAGTAATTTGGCATATAGCAAAACTGAAAAGCTAGGGACCTAATTAGAACTGAAGAAACGACTACTTGGCTTCAACCTAAGAAAAAAAACCCACCTTCCTTCCCAGTACTTACTACCTAACAACCTACCCGGGGTAAGGACCAACCTAAAGAAAACGGTACAATTGTTTCAATGCCATCAGAAGAAAATAGATGTCACCACCCTCGCTCTCACACACTCTCTCCTTTACTTACCTAATCAGTTAAACGGTGCACAGTGTCAATGTCCACACTAGTCACGTTCCACACAATGCTCAAACGTCTCGCGAAGCGTAGACGCTGGTGAACATGCTGGCGTCGTCCAGTTGCTAAGGGTCTGGGCGTACCCTTGAGAGCTCAGGTACGGTGGGTCCTGAAGGTTATTGAATTGCCCCCTCCGGCTTCGGTCCTCTCCATCCCTGGTCTCTCCACGTCTCATCCGGGGTTTCTGTTATGGGCTAAAAACACACAAGAGAAATGTGTGTCATGCACATAAGAACATGCACCACTACTGTTGCAAAGATAATGTTGCGGAAGATCCCTACCTTTATGGAGTGGTGATAAGCGAGGCGATAATAAAGAAGAAATGATAGATGATTCAGCAAACCAGTCTGAGTCAAAATCAAGGGAAACAACTTACTACAAGTGTTTAGTCAAAAAGGGATATCATTTAGAATGACTGGTTGCTAAGAAGAAATTGAGCAACGAGACATGCATCACATCAAATCAATGCATAGCTTATCACACGCTAACTTATCCAAAGAACGTTACAACAAAACGTTAGCATTTGACTTCAACTCAGAAACGACCAATATTACTGCTTTTGCGCAATTGTTAACACTACTAAAAAAGCTTTACCAATGATGACCAATATAATTCCATTACATTAGGAAATAGTTATAATACCCACACAATCTAATGCAAAGTAATAAAATATTTAATAATATTGATGACTTAATTGCAACAGAATTTTCAAACTAACAAATTATGACAGAACAAGAAATAGCACTGATAAAAATATTGTAAAACTAACACAAGAAAATATTCTTTTACTAACAGAGTTGCACCTTTATGGAATCATCTACCAACTAACATTAAGAGAGCACCTAATACTAACAGCTTTAAAAATCAGCTCGACCAAATACATTTTTATAATGACAATGTATGAATACGATGATTAATTCATCACAAAAACCAGAGTGTACGATATACCTTGAGTATGTAAAAATAAAACCAAAACACAAAGATGGGACTTTGAAAGCCTAACGGCTATATTATTTTCGTCCCTATTCCTAATCCTAATCCTAATCCTAATACAATCCAAATTAAGCTACGCTACAGCTGCACGACACGTTCGCTGCGAACAAAGGATACCCGAAAAACTCCAAGCTACTTGACTACCCAAACAGTGAATACATAATGAGCTCAGCCTTATGCTGGACACATTTATGTACAGGTACGTACAGACGATACAATTTGTACAAGGACTCACAGACGATACAATTTATACAAGGACTCCCCCGCCCAGGCAGAAAACTATAACCACGCTCCAACCAAATAGAGGTTATGAATTAATTTATGAAAACAATACCGGAAAGGCAAATAATTGTGCACAAGAAAATTAGGAATGTATCTCCTTTTAAAAATAGAACGACCATCTTTCTCGAAAAGATGCAAACGACATTTATACATCTGAATACGATTCTATATTGCCCGGACTTTCACGCGGACCGTAAAACAAACCCGAACATAACCGTTCCTGGACCAAACAGTTATAACTTCGGAAATAACGTGACAACAACACTACGGTATTTTGAACATGAGTAACCGTCTTCTTCTCACTTACCCCAAACGGCCAGTGCAGCTCGCTGGAGTGCTGCTCGGAAAAAGTCAGGACAACCTCCTGGTGAATGGGTGTAGGGGCTATGTACACCCGAGCAGTTCCAGTCGAGGAGTTCGACTCGCTGACCTCCACTCCCCGGTCCAACCTTCTCCAAGGTCCCTTGAAGGTCCCAGCACCGGTCGCTGCTCTCTTCTCAAGTGAGAACCGAATCCCACATCGCCTCTGAATGGGACACCGAAGTCCTGGCGCAGTCGGCGAAGATATGCGCTTTCCTCAGGCAGGCTACTTCTCTTCTTTCTTGTGAGCCAGTCGAGAGCGAACTGACAAACATTACACTCACTTTCGAAGTCCAGTGAACTGATTTATCTTTTCCTCTCGAAGTCCCGCATTGGCCGGCCTCAACCAATCAGTGAAATTGACTCAAATTCAAGCAAAGGGCAACATAAAAATCTCACTAGCAGCACGATCTTTGCGCTTTTCTCAACACGTTCCTTGCCAGTCGACTCGACAGTTTATTAATTAAAAATTCCGTCGCCCTGAAAGTTCAAAACTGGATGGCTGTCACAAAGAAGGCTAAAATTTGTGACATAGTGCCGCAGCCAAAGGGACTAGGATTTCTATTCTAGTGCCGCAGCCAAAGGGATTAGGTTGCACTGTCTTTTGTAGTGCTGCAGCCAAAGCGATTAGGTTGTCTTTTGCTAGTGCTGCAACCAAAGGGATTAGGTTGTCTTTTCTAGTGCTGCAGCCAAAGGGACTAGGTTGTCTTTTCTAGTGCTGCAGCCAAAGGGATTAGGTTGCACTGTCTTTTCTAGTGCTGCAGCCAAAGGGATTAGGTTGTCTTTTCTAGTGCTGCAACCAAAGGGATTAGGTTGTCTTTTGTAGTGCTGCAGCCAAAGGGATTAGGTTGTCTGTCTTTTTTAGTGCTGCAGCCAAAGAGATTATGTCTTGTTGTCTCTTGTTGTCTTTTCTAGTGCTGCAGCCCAAGGGATTATGTTGTCGTTTATAGTGTTGCAGCCAAAGAGATTGTTGTCTTTTCTAGTGCTGCAGCCCAAGGGATTAGGTTGTCTTTTATAGTGCTGCAGCCCAAGGGATTAGGTTGTCTTTTCTAGTATTGCAGCCCAAGGGATTAGGTTGTCTTTTCTAGTGCTACAGCCCAAGGGATAGGTTGTCTTCTCTAGTGCTGCAGCCCAAGGGATTATGTTGTCTTTTCTGGTATTGCAGCCCAAGGGATTAGGTTGTCTTTTCTAGTGCTGCAGCCCAAGGGATTAGAATTCATTGATTACTGCTCTTAGCCCATTCGCTGCCAATGTTACATTTATGCACTACAATGACTTAACACCCATGTCACTAACAGGCCTCCAACCAGGGTCTGGTATCCAAAGAGTCTATTTTCTTCACTTTGGCTCTCATTAGTACAACTCAGTGAGAGAATCGTTTGCATGCTTTTTGCTTTTCACTGGTGACCTAGTTGGGATTGAATTTGGAATTTTGTGATGTTGTGATCTTGTGTTTTGTGTATTGTAGTTTGAATGTTAGCATTTTATTCTTGGCCTTGCCATAGAGCTATACTCTAGAAAAAGCAGCCTGTTCTGCGAAAGCTTGAGTTTTAATAAATACCCTGTGGGAGAAAATGACTAAACTGGTTTTTTTAGTTTTTTTTATCTACTACCGTTTTAGTATTGTTTTGTTTGTGGGTAGTGCGGGCAAATGAGGATTTTGTTTGTAATATATATATATATAGTTTGCTTTGATAAAGCTTTTCTGTGTCCAATGTCTTTATTTGTGAACCTCAGAAACAAAACCAGTTAACATTAACTTTGAGTAATGTTCCGTGTTCAAAACAAAAAAACAAAAAAATTATATAAATTGTGCTGATTTACTTTTTCTCCCATGGGGGAGGGACAGTGCCTTATGCAAAGACAGCTGTTTCGACCTAAGAGAAGGTCTCATCAGTTTGCATGATCGGCCTGCAATTTGACTGTCCAGTGGATGCCAACCTGAGCAAAAAAAGACATTCTACAAGAGAATGGTGTCCTCTTTGCATCA